>PVHY01022155.1:0-22819 GCA_004024945.1 Uropsilus gracilis
AAAAAAAAAAAAAAAGAAAGAAAGAAAAAAAAAAAGTAAATCAGGGAAGTCTAATGAACAATCAGCTTGAGAACCACTGTTCTAGAAGGAGTAATATCACACAGGTGTAAGCAATAGAGGGTGGTTGTATGGGTTGAAGGGGGAGAAGTTTGTAGAGCAATCCAGAGAAAGTCAATAGGAAGACAAAAAAATATGATGTCCCAGGGTCTTCAGTCCCATGATGCACTAGGTCCTGGGTGCCTGGAAAAGCTTCCTTGAAAAAGAATTTTGGCAAGAAATTTTCCTCTATGGTCTGGGTTCTCAGTAAGTAACTGGTAGACCAGCCTGGATCCTGTGAAAAGTGAACCAGAGACACTGGTGTACTAATACAATGTTATATAAGAAAAGGTCAGGTACTTGGTTTTTACTATTCATAAAGCACAAGATGTAGAACATGAATCAATGATTTGCAAAAAAAAAAAAAAAGATGAAACCAGCAGGATCTCCCAAGAAGCAGCTAAACTTAGGTACCCTTTACTACCCAGAGCAGCCAGGATTCCCAGAGGATATAATTTCCACTGATGACTAAGCCTGCAATAAAAATTTGCTAAGTGCTCAAGGAAGAAAAAAAAATGTCAGGAGAAAAAGTTAGGAGACTTAATGAGCAGAGAATTATGCTGTAGAGATGGTATAATCTGGAACAATCTGAAGAGAGACTTCCATATGAACATGTTTAACATGATAAAAATGATAAAAGTAGGAACATCATCTAATAGGTTAGGAAGGAAAAAGAATAGTAAAGCTTGAAAAATAATCAAACAACAGTTTTAGGAAAACAACTGCATAAAATGCTCTATAGATTTGCTCAAGAGCAGATAATAAGTAGTGGGGGAAAAAAGAGAATTGAAAAATTACAAGGTAGAGTTGAACACAGTGGGAAGAATATTCTACTTAGGTAAGAAAATAGAAGTTTTGAGTACCGATAGCATGAACTTTGGACAACATAATTGCTATTTGGGATACAAAGTATTCCAAGGATGGATACTTGAGAGAAATGAGAATTAGAGTTAATATATATCTATACATCAATCATTCTAACTCTAAGTGCAATCTTAATTATGTAGATTAACTCCATTTCTATCTATTCTATGTGTGTTTACTGGGAAGGCCAAAATTAGTCTTATAACATTAAAAATATTGTTATAAGAATTAATAGTTAAAAATATGGTTAAATACAAAACTTGATGCTGTGAATCTTTTTAAGGGAAAATACAGAATTGTTTCAGAAATTTTTTAATAAGAATTTGTGTTTGTTCAGTAAAAATGGTAAACCATGACTGTCATAAGAAGTTAATCTGACTAGCTATCTTGGAATATCTAATCAACCCAAAAGGAATAACTTCTGGGTTAAGGTTTCACTTATCTTAAATAATTCTATCAGATAAGAGACTAATCAGATCTGCTTACTATTAGAAATATGACTAAAATTGTCCCTACTTTTAAAATATGTTATCAAATGACTATATCAAACATAGTACTTAATGGCTAGAAAAGTTAAAACAGCAAAATTAAATTTTAATAAATATCATTTATGAAAATCTTACAATCATCCCAAGCAAAATAGATTTATTAGCATATAGATACTAGTACAAATACAAAAACATGAATTGCCCAAATATAAACTAACTGAAGGACAGCGAATGCATCTGAGTAGTGTATGAGGGAGAAATGCATAGAGACTTTCTGGAGGAAGGAGTTACAAGACAAAGTTCTCTACCCGGTCTCTGTTTTTCTTAAAAAGAGGTCTTAAAGTGAGTATGTCTATCTATCCATATATGTATATATATACATATATATATGTAGGTACAAACACAGCATAAGGTACATAAAACATATGATGCACATGTATTTGACGTGTTAATTCTGGGTGTTTAGTATTTGGATGTTTTTTATTATTCTGTAAACTTTCTCTTTATACAAGCTTTTTTTTGTTAAAATAATACAATTACTCATGAGATACCCCTGGTGAATTTTCCCCACTTATCCCCTACTCCCCAGTAAAAATTAAAATTCATAAGAAAGAAATACAGTTACTGAAATTTATTATTTATTTATATTTATTAATAATAATATTATTATTATTTTTAGTTTGGTTAACTGTTGTGATACAAAATACTAAAGCTACATGTAAATGACAGATGAAGGTTAATTTGCCCATTTTTACTATTTCATTACATTTTAAGTCTATTTACTTGGATAATCAAGAAGTACAAATTAATTCAATAGCCAGTTTTCAAATTAAATAATGGGAAATGCATCTTCTTCATCATCAGTAAACATAGCAAATAAACCGTTCTCACCTCAAGAAACTATTTTTTTACTGATTTCACAGGCAAGTCCCTCAAAAAAGATGGAGCAGCTACATATACAATACCCATCCATCAGAATCACAGTGCCTCCATTTTGGCATGGTTGGCATTTGTTTATGCTGAATTCACTGATATAGTCTTCAATGGCTCTTTCCAAATTTTCTTTCTTTAGGTGTGCATCTTTCATATTTACTGGAATCAGATTATATATAGGAGATAGCTACAAGAAAACAAAACATTTACTTTCAGTCTATTTATACTGGTTTATAAACATTCATAAATAGTTCAATAAATATTTATTGAATGATTTTTTTCCAGATATGTTATTAGTGTTTAAGACTAAAAGCTTTTTTTTAGTCCTCAAAATTAATGATTTCTATGATCACGGAGATCACATTATGCATGGAAGGAGACTGATATTAAAACAATCATACAGATAAAATAGACACAGTGAAGAGGATTGGCATATGTGTTTAAAAAGGAAAATAAGGACTCTAAACATTTGGTGAGATAATGTAGGGACATATAATTTTGTGCACTGTATTTGATGTCTTATTCCCTTTTACTGTCTTTCAGAAGGTTGCTATATCCCGTCTAAGGGGAGGTTTGTGTGCAAGGTCAAGTCCAGAACTCCCCTTTAGGCAAACTCTTTGTTGTCTTTTTCTTTTAAAGAGAAATTTTTGCTGGGAGGAGTATGGTAAGAATGTCACTGGAAAAGGGAATTTCTCCAGGTCAGGAAGGGAATAGTTTAAGTATGTATCTCAAGTAGAAGGAAAGCATGACTATCAGTTATTTTGGGATGTATTGAGATCCGCAGTGTGTTCCTAGGGAAGCTGGAGATAAAGGGTCAAGTTTCCAGTCTTGTCAGTGTTTCCCATGAAAAATCTTGTCACGGAAGACTTGGAACCACTTGACTTGAGTGAATATGTGAGCTTGAACAATGAGGTTCTCAGGGTGATCACAATGGGCTTAATATGCACATGTATATAATATCACCAAGCATCAGGATTCTTTTCTTCTTTTTAAATGCATTTATTTATTTATTTTTATTTGAGGTAACATGAGAGCCCCCCAGCCAGGTGTACTGTTATAGTGCACCCACCACTGAATCACCCGTATTCCCTCAACATAGTCTGCTGTTCCTCCCTTCCCTTTCTTCTTACCACTTTACAAACCCCACTCTGGTACATCAGCATTCTTATATAAATTTATATAAACCTGGAAATACCAGAATGGATCCCCTGAACCTCATCCAGAAAATGAATGAGTGGGATGAATTTCCCAGCAGCACAGATGATGAATCTTAGCATTAAATTTATTTAGACTTCAAGAGAACAAAGCAAAATAACTTATTTTGCATTCAAATTCTGTAGTGGCTACAATGGAGTCATGGAAATTTGGAAAGACTTCTTTGAGAAAATGATTACTAACAGAGATTAGAGGGTATAAAGGGCAGACTTCTGAGCATTTCAATTATGCAGGGCAGATTACATCCAGTTGTCATAGTGGATAGACCATAGCATTTAGAATATTTGTATCATGTGTTGATTTAATTTGAGCAAACTTAACTGGGTGGCTATAAAGAGTCTCTTTTTAGTAAATAAATTTTTAGAAACAAAGTTCCTTTGGTGGTGCAGTACTTTGGAACAAGAGACCAAATATTTAAAATAAGTTGAAATAAATTATTCAAGAAAGAGTAGATAAAAAATGCACCACAAATTTCTGCAGAAAGGTAATGATGGATTACAAAATTTCAACTAATTAATTGATGACAATGATTAAAGATGAACAAAAGAAAGTACTAAAAATCTGCATGAAGATCTGAAGAACATGGAAATAAAGAATTACTGGTTAAGATCATGGAAGAGGTAGAAATGCAATGTGATGAGGTAGGTATTTTGGGGTCATCAGTCCACTTGACACACGTCCTTATTCAGGAAGAGAAGGTGGACAAGCTATGAGTTAAGAGCTAGAGCCGCACATTACTGGACTGGAAAAAAGGCCGGAATTCAGAACCAACAAAGGTAAACAAGCTGGGACCCAAAGAATTTCAGCCCTTGAAGTAAAAGGAAACTGGAATAGGTGTAACTCTCACAGAAACTGAAGCCTGTGTTGAATCAACATAATTTTGAATTCAGTTTTCCAGATTGAAGTGTATATTTTCTTGGGAAGAAAAATTATTCTCCTAGACTTTAAATTATTCCTATAATAATATTTAAGTATAAAACTCCTATAATATAGAAGTATAAAATCTAGTTCATAATAAAAATAAGCACATGTACAAGGAAACAAGGCAAAATGAATGAGAACCAGTAGACATACTAGAAATGAAAGCAGCACTATGAGAGAGATTAATATTTGAGTTATCTCACATAGACTATATGGTGATCATGTTACATAAGTAGGGATAAGGGACAACCTTGAAATTTTAGGAGAGAGATGAAAATTATTTAGAAGATAGTAGAGTTTTAAAAAGAAATAAAATTTGTTGACCTTGACATTATGATATGCAAATAAATGGACTGGTTAAATAACAGCTGAAACATAAATGAAACAAGGTCAATGCATTGGAAAATCAGTCAGAAGAAAAAGTTGACAATGAAGCATGAAGAGATAAAAAGGATAGTAAGAGAGCTAGAAATATAATAGAGAAGAAAAAAGATCCATAAAACTTAAATCCCAGAAGAGAATGTATAAGAAATAATAGTTAACAAGCTTATCACTAAGAATATTTTAAATTTGGTGAAAGATGCCCCATTAATGTAAAGCAAATTTAAAATTTTTGTATACCCAAGCAAATTAGAAGAAAATGTAGAAATATTTTAAAATCAGCTTAGTAAGAAACCATAGCACATTTTATTTTAATAGATACTAAATATTATTTTTAAAAATCAAATGAAAATGTAAGATTTCAAAAACATAGCAATTTGATCAGTCTGTTGATGGCATCACTTAAGGACTTGATTTTCTATGTCCTTGAATTTTCAAAGACAAAGAGTAGATTTTTGTAGTCTTTCTCCAAATGCCACTTCAGTCCACTATTTATTCTAAATTGAGAGACATCTGACAAGATAACTAACCAATACACAAAAAGCTCAGGGTCTTGAATAGTAAGGAATGTCTAAGGAACTGTCACTTATTGGAGAAGAGTGAGGAGTCTTGATAACTACATGCAGTGTGGGACTCTAATTGGACCCTAGAATAAAAAAAATACATTAGGGCAAATCTGGTGAAATTTGAATAAGTCTGTGGCTTAGTCAATGTTAATTTTCTAATTATGGTAATTGTACTATGGTTATGTAACATGGGCTGCAGGGTATAGGGTATTTGTGAACTCTATTATTTTTGCAATTTTGCTGTCTACTATTTGTGCAATTTTACTGTAAGTAAAATTCTTTAAAAATAAAACTTAAAAAAAATCTTCTAACAAAATCCCATTAAGAGGATGAAAGTCCTGAAGTGAGAGACAGTATTTACATTTTTTCAGTGAGAGTGGGCTCCTATCCAGAATATATCAGAACTTCTACAAAGTCAACATAACTGTCCGCTGTTGTAGTCTATTATGAATTAGTATGTAGGTTTCAGATTTCAACTATGTCATGTTTATTTAGAAAAAAGAAAATTCTTACCAATGTTGACACACTGGCACAAACTAAATAAGCATGCGGTGATGTTATTTTGATTTTTATGGAAAGAAATTCATTTTGTTTCACCCTTCAAAGGAAAGTCAAGGTCAGATAATCCAAGATACAGGAATAGGGGGTCATGGAGAAAATGCAATTTGTATGAAATGCATACACAGTGTTCAAATAGATAAAGATGAAGGACATGCAATGGTAATAATTTCAGAGGAGCCTCAAATCCTAGAGTTAAAAATCCTACAAGAAGATAAAAGTGTACCTCTTGAAGCTGTCCTCATAGCCCCCCCCCTTTTTTTTTTCTGATGAACCCTCTGGCCTTCTAATCAGGGTTAATTGTTGTCCTATACTAGCCAACTCTACTATTTGTCATTATATTTTCATTGGAGGTATTTGATCAAGAAACTTGTTAAAATACAAATTAATTGACAATGTCTTTTAATATTAACTGCATCTAAATTTATTTCAGTCTTCTAAATTAATTAAATATACAAATGCAGTTTGTTGATAGAAGGGTGTTATTTTATCCCTACCCGAGAGATGAGGAACGATTTGCACTGTTGTCATAACTTCAATAATTAAAACACAGCATACTGGTACTACAGTTCTTTTCTTCTTTTTTTTTTTTTGAGATTAGGTCTTGCTATTTTTGCCTATGGAACCACAGGCTTACATTGCCCAGGATACCACAGACTCAAGCAATCCCCAGTCTCAGCTTCCCAGGTAGCTGGGATTATAGGCACATGCCACCATGCCCAGCTATATTTTTTTGGAACTAGGTCTTGCTACATGTCCCTGGAGGGAATTGAACCCTGGCTCCGGCCACAGCTTCCTAGGCTGCCGTTTACAGGCATGCGCCACCATGCCTGGCCTTGGTAATACAATTCTTTAAAATGCTTCTTTAAAAAAATCACTTAGTATGTCACTTTGAAGTTTTATAACACCTTGAAATTATAGGTTAGCTTATTATTACCCAAGTATGTTATCGTTATTATTAACCATGTTATCGTTTTTTTTAAAGAATTGCTTAAAAGGAACTTGACATGTGGATACATAGAGATGTTCAGGAAATGAGAATGGAAAAGGCAAGATAAAAGCAAAACCAACACATGTACGCAAAATTATGCCAGGAGGATTCATCCATTTGCATGAGGTGGATCATAAATTTGATTTTATTTTCTTGAGTAAAACTGAATTTAACGCTCACTTCATATAAGAAAAACGCACTTCATCTTCAAGAGAAATAGGTGACTCTTGAAATGAGAATAAAGAATAATATCTACCATGACCTCGCATAAGCATAACATTGTAATGTACTTTTAGTAAAAGGAGCAATGGATTACATAACTTTGTATCTGAAATGCCCAGAAAAAACACTACAAGAAGTCAATATGCTATATTCTAGCTATACTGAACTCTCCTGCTATTGCTTTAGAGAAAATCATAAGCTTTATGTCTTAGGCAATCATTAATAAATGTAATTTCCCACTGCTGACATTTTATAACTAATTTTAAGCAATAAACTAAAGAATAGACCAACATTCAGCTATTTTGTTGTGATAAAATATAGACTCACTTGTGTTAACATTCAGGCAAGTTGGAAATAGTATTAATATACTTTGCTGAAAGTTGAGGAATATGCCAAAAGTAAATACTGAAATAGAGACTCAGATTATCTTCTGCATGGAAGGCATTGAGGAAAAATTCCTGGGTGAGGCCAAGACATTCCTCAAGAAGTGGTCTGTGGTCTGCTGCAAAGAGAAAAGTGCAAAGGGAGGACCAAGGCCACAGGGTTCCCCTAGGAGACCTTGGCTACAGATACTTGAGCACAAATGCATGTTTTACCTAGAAAGCCTTGGTAATATAGTAACATAACCTATAATTTGTATTATTTCCTCCAGAATTCACTATTTACAGCATAAATTCTTAGATCATTGGCAACCTATTTAATTTACTATAGAGGATTTAAGTTAAGCCAGTTAATAGTTTAGGTTATATGGGGAGAATTTTACCCATTATTTAATAAGTAAGAAGGAGAGCCCATTATTTTCATGTGCAATGTTTATTCCAGATATTCATAGTATCCAGGAAATGGAAGTAACCCTATCCCTCTTGATAGAGGATGAAAAGATAGAAATGTGGAAGTTATACACAATGGAATGCTATTAAATCATAAGATACAGCATTGGAAGGAGTTTGAAAGAATTTTATGTTCTAAAGTAAGTGAGAACAACAAAATAATAATGGGAGTTTATATAGCAGACAAATAGAAAAAACAAAATATTTATAGAAAGTAGTGAACCTTAAAAATAACGTGATGTTTCTGAGATTAAGAGGGAGGAGGAAGGAGACAGGATGAAAGTGATATAAGGGATGGCGGTGGGGAAAAAAGAAAATAAAAATAAACATACACTCCTTACCTTTTGATCTATGAGTACTGGAGCATCAACTACGGAAGTGGCCCAATTTACAAAATCAGTGACATCAATCATTTTTTCCCTTCTGTGAAGCTTCTCTGAAAGCTGATTTGCATATTTTTGGGTTCCTCCTCTTATGAGAACAATAATGTCATCTATGAGGCCATCACTGGTGCCGTTTTCTGAGAAGAGAAAGAAGATGAAGTGAATTACTGACAGTTCTGTGACAATATTTATAAAACCCCATCAGTATAGACTAATATACTAACTAAATTTTACTGATAAACCTTTGGTATTATTGATAAGTAATATTTTTTTACAAACTGCAATTTTTATTAATTCACAGTTATAGACTTCATCTTTAAAAAACTAAGATGTCATTATGATCAAAATATATTAATAATTCAGCTTTAATCACTGTGCATACAATAATCAAACACAACTATGAGATTTACTATATTTTTATTGTATATTTACTTTCATAATAATAATTTTTATAGGTTTGCCTTGTTATTTTTATTATAAAAATGAAATAGTAGAAAAAGCATAAAGTGAAAAGCAAAATCATTCCCAATTTCTACACATCTCATTAATTTCTCTGTCCAAAGCAAACATTTTTAATTAACTTCTGTAAATCATTTAGAATTGTGAATATTTAGAAATGAAAAAGGATTTTCAAGAAGATTTTGTTTAGTTCTTCCTAAATTTTATTGACAAGAAATTGAAACTCAGAGAGATGGAATCCCTAGCCAAAGGTTACATGACTAGTTTTAAGAGTTAAGCATGGAAATAGTAACATTTCATGACAAATCAACTTTCATTTCATCAGTGGTTTCAAATCATCACCACATACAAGTGACTGATGTGCTTTTAAATATATCAGGTTTTACTCTCCAATATCATTTGACTCTATAAAGGTGAGTCTCAGGCAATTATAATATTTAAAATGTTCTCAAATAGGTTTTTAATGAGAGTAAGTATTGAAAACTGCGGCATTACCTCCTACATGTAAATGAAGTAAAAATGAACAACAGAAGTAATATTTACACTAAAGATATTTATATATTTTAAAAGGTTATGCTCTGGTTAAATGTTAAGGATGGATGAGGGTTATTAAGTGATGTGGTAGGGTGAAATGGGGAAATTGGATTTCTTAATTAATAGATACATATAGTACTACAGAAGCTTTGTTAAAGTTAGGAGAAAAAAGTAAACTTTTCTCAAGATATTTTTCTACCACTTACCTTATGCCAGTGTCAGAATAAACAGACAAATCCACAATGACTATTAAATTATACCCACTAGAGTTGATTTTCTCCCTTCTGCATTATGTGGATGCTCATTATTAAATGTCCATGAGTTAGTTGTAGTTTCAGTGGTTTGGAAACCATTGCAAATGTAAAATAGATTTTAAGCAGCTTTAGTTTATTTTAAATAGAAGGTAGATAACAAAGAGGCTTTATCATAAGAAGGCAGAGCATATTGATATCGCCTCCTGATGACTTTTTTAACTTAATAAAATAGCCACACTTACCATTTCTACCTTCACCATCGTTAGAGCAAGTATTTTTATGAATCTCTCCTGTGATTTCAGCTCCAGAATTTACACTTACATTCATATCAAACCCAAGGCATTTTTTTATATCCCTTATTTGGACACCTGTTAAATGTATTCAGTTAAAGATTATTAGTTAATATCTGCCAACATAACAAAATAGCTGTAATTTCACTCTTTTGTAAGAAACATTCTTCTAAGACTCCTAAAAATAATTACTAAAGTGAAAAATAAGGTTATGTCTGCCCTGCTTTGTCTTTGGAATATAAACTATTTTGACTTTGACTTTGCTTTCCAACTTATTGCTAAGGACATCCACTTTTCCCCTCTGTATAAAAGTGACATTGATCAGAGTAGGGGGATTTGTAATAAAGTCCTTCACTTCAGGTATAATAGAGGGGAGATGAAAGTGTGTTGCATATTGATAATAGTTCCATTATCAGCCTAAGCATTTTGTATTAGCCTTTTAAATCCCCATATGATTTTCTGAGGTACCATTTATTATTATCCTAATTTTTCAATAGGGGTACAGAATCACATAGCAGTTAAGTAATGGACTGATGGTATACAATCAATAATTACTCAAGATAGCATTGAAACTTGTACTGTCTAGCAATTGAGTACTTTTCTGTACCTACCATTGCAATTTTCCCAACAACTGTTGATTCTCATTGGAAGACTCAGTTTACCCACAAGGCAGCTAATTCATTGCCTTGGACAGACGGTCTATATAAATGACAACTTTGTTTTGGGTCTATGAATGCTATTTAGTAGTTACAAATCTTAGAAGCTGACTCACTTGGTGTGTGGATGCTCCATTTATTGGGAAGAAAAATCCTAATATTTACTTAAGTATACAATTTATTATCTATTCCTCTGATTTATTTTATTTTAAGGTAAACATTCTAGACCTTAAGTCATTGACCATGTAAGATTTTGCTTTTATTTGTCATTTCACAACACTCTCTGCCTCCCTCTCTCTCTTTCTTTCTCACACCAACACATAGTTGTCTTAGAAATTAAAATGCTTTATTATAAAATGTTTTTCATAAAGCAAAACAAACAGGAGAAGTTAATCCCATGGTTCTACAGTGAGGTGTAGAAGTAGGGACCTGAGGGCATTCATTTGTTCAACAAATATTCTTGTCCATACATAATTTGAGAGAATTTGAAAAACATTGGTTGGCATTTCCCATGGGAAGGGAAGAGGGAGGATAAAAATGAAAGAATAGAAATCCAGACAACTGAATTTCCACCATTAACCTAAGAAGCATGAGGGCTCTGATTCTGAAGATGAGGATAAAAATACATAAATGAGTAAATGACCCCAAAGAGCTTTAGATTCTCTGTCTCAACTGTGGGCCTTCTAATGAGCAGAGAGGGACTGGACATTCCTAAATTGAGTGGGAGGTCTTCAGGTGCTACTGCTGGAAAAATAATACAGATGAACTCCTCTTAAACAATACTGGAATTAACTGAAAGATCCATTTGACTAAGATAGAGGGTAAGTAAACTTAAGTGGGCAACTTAAAATTGTTCAGGACTAAACATTTTAGCCCATGGATTTTTTTCACCAAAAAAACACTCTAAGGCTAAAGAATTCATTGTGCTTTGATCACCTTGTTGAAAGTTTTCCTTCTGTTTTGCAAAGACACAGTTCCCTTATGTCCGCCCCTCCCAAACCCCATGCACTATCCACCAGGGTTAGGGTTTATAAACAGGTAGGGCTCGTAAGGCAACACTGTACTATCGCACAGGATATAACCTGAGAGCAACTTCATTTTCCACTTCCCTGGCAACGCTTCTACCTGCCCAAGATAAGCTGGAGATATCAAGAGTAAGGTATTCTGGCCATGTTATGTTTGTTTCATCCATAAAGTGTTACAGTGGGGAGAATGCCAGACTTGAAGATCATAACTGCAGCCCACTCGTAGACTGCAAACCACTGGACATAGTCTGTGGAAGCAGCTGTGGAAGTGACTTTGGCAACACTCCCCTCTAAGTAGCACAACTAAAAACTGCCAGGTAGAGAGAGGAGATATGCTGGCACCTTCTACCTCTTTAAAGAATATTGTAACGAGTCATAATTTCTTACAAAATTTATAATTAAAACTTTAAACTATATTAATGGAGTCACTTGGTATCTGCTTTTTTGGGAAGTTTTAGATGGAATCTAGAGACAAGGATGATAGTTATGTAGCACCTAGGTCTATCATGTACATCTAGCAGACACCGATCATCAACAATGACACTTTTTCCAGTGATATTAAGATGTCTAGAAACTCAAGATGGAGCCAAGTCAATCACCACATGATTAGAATTGTCATCACTTTAGGTCAAGTGAATTTTCTAACCTGGCTTTAAGAGACTAGACTTATAGGATGTTAACATTGATTCCTCCCTCCTCCCTGAGAGAAAATTCAGAATAATATTTCACTGTCAACAATGAAAAATCCTTAGATGATAATTGTCATGCATATAATTGGACCAGTCTACTGATTAAGAAATACGCTATGCAAATTATGTCTCTTGCACCTTCTCTCATCATCTAAATAGTATTTCACTACAAGCAACATCACCAAATAGTGCTAAATTGTTATGAAATTTTGTGTATTACTTAGTATGGTGCTGAGCAATGCAAGATGAAGTCATCTTGTATGAGATGGAAACCAAGCTGTGGCCTGATAGGGTTTTAGCTGCCAGGGACAGGAAGAGAGTTCTCAGTGGAGAAAATTGTAAGATTCTATTCTAAAATCTTTAAATATTTTAAGAGGTTAGCAATAGGAACAAGGGTTGGTTAAAATAGCTTTAGAAGTTAGAACTATTTCTTGGTATACCTTTCTTCAGCATGGAAGCTTTATCAAAAACATATACTAGTTCATAAAGTCCTCCTAAAGATCCAGAGCTACTGTAGTGGGTTCCATAGGTTTCCAAAAATGCAAAATATTCCCCCTTTTCATAGGTAGTTGGCAGATCTTTAACATCATCTAAAAAGGTTGTTGTCAGCATGACGCCCCGGTTTCTCATCACAAATCTTCCCAGATGAGCTGCTCCTTTCACACGCAGAAAATGTTTATCCTTTGTTGCAAAGCAGACAAAAACAATCGTGGGTTTTATCATTGTTATTGCAAATTAAAATGTCACAAATTCATAATTTTCACTTGAAATATATTTTAGAGCGGCTCCATGATATCACTTCAACACATTTATGACTAAACTTAAAATATTATTGGTAGCAAGTGTTGGTGAGGCTGTGCAGCAACCAGAATGCTCCGCTGTTACTGGGAGAGTAAAATGGTACAATCACTTTGGAGAACTGTCTGGCCATTTCTTAATAAAAGTAAATACTCATGTAGCCTGTAATTAGTGATTAAAATCTTCATGTTTATTCAATTTCAATGAAAAAATTGTGCACAAAAAAGCTTGTAAAAGACTTTGCTAGCAGCTTTAGCTTAAATAGCTTAAAATTTAAAAAAATCACTCAAGAGTCAATTGAATGGGAATGGATAATTTCTGGACATATCTATAGTTGGCAAAAAAATGAAGGAAAACATAAACAGCTAGGATTATATTAAATTAAACTAAAAAGCTTCTGTACAGCAAAAGAGAAAACAGACAAAACAAAAAGAAACCCAACCAAATGGGAGAAATTTTTTGCCCTCCACAAAAGTGATAAGGGTTTGTTAAGAAAGTTTCACAAGGAACTCACACAACTAAACAAAAACAAAACAAGAAGCTCAGTGAAAATATAGGGAGAACTAAAATGACACTTCTCCAAAGAGGAAATACAAATGGCCAACAGGCACATGAAAAAATGCTTAATGTCACTAGCAGTTAGGGAAACACAAATCAAAACCACAATGAGATACCACCTTATATCAGTAAGTATGGCCCACATCAAAAACAAACAAACAAACAAACAAACAAACAAAAACGGGCAACAACAAGTGCTGGCATGGATGCAGACAGAAAGGAACACTTTTACACTGCTGGTGGGAATATAAACTGGTCCATCCTGTATAGAAATCAGTGGGGAGGATCCTCAAACTAATGTAAATGGAACTACCATTTGACCCAGCAATTGCTCTTCTGGGAATCTATCCAAAGGAGACCTCAATACTTATACAGAGGAACACCTGTACTCGGATGTTTATTGCAGTACTATTTATAATTGCAAGGACATGGAAACAATCCAAATGTCCCAAAAGAATGGATGAAAAAGATGTGGTATATATACACAATGGAATATTGCTCATCAATTAAAAATGACAAACTTGATAACATGAATGTACCTTAAAAAAACCTATTAGCAGAAACAAGTCAGAAAGAAAAAGACAGAAACCAAATGGTTTAACAAATATTTGGGGCATAGAAAAAACAAACAAAAAGTCAGGAGGAAAAGCAAGCTAACAACCAATGGTTGTACACAAATGGTGGGGAGAGTGAGTGGGAGCGGTCAGGGAGGGGAGGTAGTGGGTAAAACAAATATGGAATATATATATATGAATAAATTATTTAAAAAACATGGAGAATAAGAAAAAAAAAGAAAGGGAATGGATCAACAATTGCAATATATTCACAAAAGGAAAACTAGTTAGCATCAAAAGGGAACAGATTACAAGCAAGAGTATAAATAAATCTCAAGCCTGTGCTGAAAAAAAAACTAAGTATGTATTATTTGATTCAGTTTATATATGAAGTCCTAGAGCTAAGCTATGGTCAGAAAAACTGTTTTTTTGTTTTTTTTTTTTTTTTGGTATTGACTGCAAAGGGTACGAAGGAATTTCCTTGAGGTGATGGAAAGTTTCTAGATCTTGTTTGATTGGATGGTTAGACAGGTGTAGACAAATTCAAAACTCATGTAACCATGTGTTTAAAATCTATGCATTTTATTGCATATAAATCATATCTACATTTATTCAAAGATTTTTAACAAAAGAAAATTTGAATATTATAATACGTGAGGCCTAATCTAATTTTTTAGATGAGGAAACTGAACTAAAGTTATCAAGTTATTTTCCCAAGATCATGTTACTGTGGCAACATTAGATCTAAAACCTGGGTCTCAGATATCCCTGTTTCTCCCACTGCATGTCTCAATCTTCAATAACAGAGACAGACAGTAATTTGAGACATGTTTCTCAAGTCAACATCAGCAGTGCAGCACTAAAATATTCCCAGGGATGATGGCTTAAATTTCCACGGGTAAACTGGGCAGGATTGAAGAGCTATTCGACTGAATGTCATAGTTTGTCCCAGATTGAACTAAACTACTTTTGACTCTGATCTTGTCAATTGTCCTTTTGAAGTTTCCTAAGGTAGCTGTGGCTAATGTATACAGACTACATGGGAATTTAAACCATTTATTTTTGTATTTAAGGTACCCTTTGGTGTATATCACTTGATATCAAACTTTCTGTGTGCTAGAAGTACATTTGTTACATTGCACGACTTAACTTCTGGTGATACTGGGTGATTCAGTATTTAACAAAAATCTTACAGGAACTTACTCCATAGATAATAAATCTTATGATTTTTCTATCTGCTGACATGTATAATTATTCAGAGTGGATTTTCAAGTAGCACAAAACATATTTGTGGATTTTTTTTATTATTGTAATTAAGAAATCTATCTTGTTTGAAAGATATTATAAGATATTATACTCTGACTCAATTTAGTTTAAAGACAAATCTTAGGTCATTTTTATCCAAATATACTGTCATTTTTTCCATCTTAAAGAAATAAAAGAAATTGACCTCATTTGTTCAACCATGTGCTACCCATTTC
Source organism: Uropsilus gracilis (assembly GCA_004024945.1). NCBI lineage: Eukaryota > Metazoa > Chordata > Mammalia > Eulipotyphla > Talpidae > Uropsilus > Uropsilus gracilis. Next base: position 15,747 of record PVHY01022155.1, read on the forward strand.
TTTGCTTTCATTAAAAGCAAAATTCCTTTAAAGAGTTTTGTATACTTGCTGTTTGCAATCACTCTCCCCCTAGTTTCTCTTAATCTAATCCAATCATACTGGTGCACTCTCTACTCCAAAAAAAAACTTCTTTTGTCAAAGTCACCAACAATGTTCATAATGCTATGGTTGGTACTGACATCTTAGTCTTTATTTCTTTGACTTCTTAGTATATTTAACACTCCTTTGTCTTTGATAGAGCTTCTTTTCTTCTAGGGCAGTACTTTTCAAAGCATAAAATGTGAACCTATCATCCCCAGCACCTTGTCATATGCAATTCTTATTTTATTGGTTCATGGTAGTGTTTCTGGTTCCATGATGTTGGTCCACCAATCATCATGGCGAGGTTCTAGGACATTACATAACTACATTAATCTTGCATTTATTTCCTTTCCTCAGACCTCTTTCTGCTGACTTTCCCTAAACTTAATCTAATCTCTTTTCTACCAAGGTTAGTCTGTTAGTGGTCTTATCATATCCTACACTTTTAAACAACAGTCATACATCAACAACTCTCAAATGTATGGCTCAAGTTCAGAGCCTCTTTCCTAAACTCCTGATTCACACACACCCTTTTATATGGCATCTCCAACTGAACGCTTAATTGACACTTCAGTTAACCTAAATTGTACTTAGCTACGGTATTCTCTAAATGTGCTGTACCTGAAGTTTTTTTTTTATCTTAATTGATAACGATATCATCCTCCATTCTTTATCTCAAAAACTCTTGTGTTCTGTTTGACTCTACAACTGTTTTACGTGAATTATCTATCTCTCACATGGGTTTCTACTTAGCTTTGAGGAAAGTTTCTTGTATTTATCTTTATATCCATAATCCATAGTGCATAATCCATAATTACTCTGTCCAACAGAGTACTCATAGTAAATATTTAAAGTATATCATGTATACTTTATACATAAACATATAAAGATATGTCAATCCCTAGTGTGCATAAAGTATATTATATATACATATAAGGGTATGTCAATCTCTAGTATACATAAAGTATACGTAGTATACAAAGTATACAAAGTATACTATGTATACTTTATGTGTATACTTTATGCATACTTTATACATATACATATAAGGGTATGTTAATCTCTAGTGAAAACACTAAGTCATCTATAATGTCATCAGAAATAAAACAATTGCATTCATAAATTAGGCCTTGAGGCCCTTTGTGATCTGTTTCTCCAACCAAAATTCTTTGTAATCTGAAAGTATAAACTGAATAGTGTACTACATCATTTTCAGTCAAGAAGTATTCTAAATTCTTAACACACTTGCTTCTTACCACCACCTGACCACTTACAAACTTACCAACATCTGATCACAAAGATCTTATGGGAATTTTCTCCACTTAGCATTTATCTTATAGCTACATATTTGAGGATTTGTTATTTTCCCCTCTTTTTTAATGATCTCTATCTATTCTAAACAGTTAGTTGGAAAAGGGAGTTTGGCTAGCTTGATAATATTTCATTATATTCCATACAGTAAATATATGATCTTACCTTTTTAGTAGAATATGAAAATAATTGTTTGAATGCCTCACTTTTGGAATATGTAAATCGAAAGTCACCGCTAACTTCTAAGTTTTTTTCTGGAGAAGATTCTTCTTTATTCTGGTTCAGTATTTCAGTGGGGGTAATTTTTATAGTTAAACCTGCATTAAAATTTGATACTTTTTCTCTGATGATCTGTGTGAGTGATTCACTTTGCTCTTCATAATACTCAGTTCTGGATTTTTTATCAGCTTTGGTCTAAAAGAGAATACCAACATGTTAAAAACCACATACCCAAAAGATTAAAAAAAATCCAAAATAAACAATAAAAGCAACAAAAGTCAAGAGTTTGCTTGAAAGGCAGTATATCAAGGGTGGTAAAGAGAGGAGGTACTAAATTAGGACTGCTGGGCTCCAAATACAGATTCCATGACCAGATATGACACAGTGACCAATGACAGGGCACTTGCAACTTTTAGCCTAAAGGCTGTTATGAGGATTCAATGAAATAATATAAATGAAAGGGCTTAGAAAATAGTCAACTTTCAAAAATTGATATATTAGTAATTAAAAGTCAGCTGCATAACAGATGCATAATATACTATCATCTTTATTTAAAAAAAGAACAAAAGAAATGTTAAAACTATATCTCACTGAAGGCTTATGGGCCATTAAACATTCAGAGTATTTAAAACACTTTAATCAATTGAGAGAGGGAAAACCAGGACTTGAGGCATCAGGTCTCTGGCTTCTAAACCTTCATTTAAGGTTGACATTCTACTGCCTATCTCTACCCCAGATTGCCTTCATATTAATAGAAAATTCAAAGAAAAATAGGCAAAACATCACAAAGAGTATCTGCTCTTGAGGAAAATTGTGAAATGGGACAAGCAGTGGGAGCAATTTTACTTTTCCTTGCAACATCTTTTGTGCTGTTTGAACATTTTCACTCTTTTCTACCATCTTCATTTTTGCATAACAAAACTCAGTAACAGAGTCAAATATTAAAGTTTCAATAAAAAGTTTTCATTAGGATTTCTCACTGTTTGCCAACTTGCTTATTGTTAGGTATCACTAGAAGGGCTTTAATTATTGCAGTTACATCTCACTAACTGAGAGAAGAAACTGGAAAAAGCATGTTGACAACAGTCTCATGAGATACTCCCAGTGAAGGTACTTACTAAAACCACACCCACATCCCTAATCTTTTGACCACTAAATTTTGAGGGTATTTGAAATTTAGCATTAGATAACAAAGCTTTCTTAATTCTCTTTAAATGATCATATTCTCTGCTTAGATAGTAAGTGTTGGTATGCTCTGGGATTCCATTCTCTTTCCTCTCTCATGTACAATTACTGGGTGTATAAGCATCCTCAAGATTTTGATAACACCTATCTGCTGGTGACACTTAAATTTCTGCCCCACTCATATATCTCTCTCCAATTCCCTCACATTTATCTAATCTACTCTCTGCAGGATAAGTGTCTGTGTCATACAGATCCCCACAGTCAATGTTATCAACATTCAAATTATTATTATTTTTCTTTCTTGGAACTGACCTTTCTTTTGGTAGATTTCCTATATCCCATACTTCCCAAAAATTTCTGAAGGTCTTTCATTCATAGATGCTTCCCTTTAACATTGGGGGGGGGGTGTCTTTAAATCTTGCCAAGATGAAGTTACTGCTTATAAGCACTTTGCACTCACTAACACATTTAAACTTTGCAAAATCCTATGAAGTATGTAGTATTACTACCCTACTTTATGATAGGAAAACCGAGATTCAAAAAAGATAAAACAAGGGTTTACTTAAATAAGTTGAGAGGTGAAATGATTTGCTAGAATCTACCCCCAGAGTATCTTAAGTCAGATTAACAAGTGATCAGAATCTCTACTGTTTTCAATTCATTATTAAACTCTTGACTTTTATTATGCTAGATTACATTTCCTTCTCTCCAACTCTATTACAGTCAGTTTAGTCTTACATGATTGCATTCTTGAATGATAAAATAGATACCTTCTTTTACAACTTCTGGTCTTGTGCCTTTGAAATTCATCCCCATAGAATACAAAGATTTAAAATGAAATATTGACCATGTTGATATCTTCAATAGTTCCATATCATGTTCAGGATTATGCCCCAATATATAATACGGCATAGGAGCACCTTCACAATGAAACTTCTGTCTATGACTACAAATTTGAACCCATGTGAGTTAATTTGAAGATATATGGATATGTGGATATAAGTATAGTCCACATTTTTGTCTCTTGGAAACATCAACTTACAACAAACAAATGAGCATGTTCTAATAAACTTGATCTGTATACCAGCAAGTCTTGTAAATGGGTGCAACTTAAGAGTTAAAAAAAAAGACAGTTGGAATATTTATTAAGCCCCTGTTTTCAGTTTTGCTGTTCACTTCAATGGCAATTTCAATCATGTGCTTGCATGATTAAAGTTTCTTATCTTCTAATGTTTTTAGTATTAAAAACATTTAAGGAATGTTAATTTGCTACGCACATTTATTTACTAGTTTAGTAAGAATTTGTTTAACTGAGTATGCGATGTTAGTTTCTTAAAATTCCAAAGTAAATGACTAAAAATTTAACTAAACATACATATGATGACAGCAAAGTAAATATCAGAATACAAAGGAAAGCAGAGATGACCGCATTGATGTGCAAGAGAAGCATTTAGCCAAAATGGAGGATTCAGAGGAAAGCTGAGGGTAGAATGGCAGGTCAGGAGTGATTTTCCTGCCAAGAAGATTGATAGCTATAGGCTATAGGAAGATAGTCACCAGATTAAAACCTTAGAGTGATGAGTCATCATCACTTTATCTTTGTTCATCTTCCATTTATCTTCATACCGAAATGTATGAAATGAATTGAAATTAGCAAAACTAGAGGTTTTAAACTGACAAGAAGAAAATTACAGTAATCAAGAGGAGAATGTCAAGATCTAAGGCTGTTGAGGGGTCCATTCGCTTGAAATAGAGAAGAGATAGATTTAAAAGACTTTGTAAAATAACTAAACTTGGAGATTAATTGATTTTTTAGAATTTGTGCAAGATGTATCTGTAGAGGTGGCCTGAGGGAAGATTTCCAGATACTGAGCTTAATGATTAGGAAGATATTGTTTCACTTAACAAGTAGAGAATTTAACATCAAGAATCAGGGTGTATAGAAGCTGAGATACTAGCTTGGGGGGTGTTGTGTGATGATTCCAGACAACTAGCTACCCGATGTTCAGAGAGGGACATGTATTGGAAGTAAAGTGTTTTTAAAAAGGACAAAAATAGGCTTTAAGACTTATTAACCAATCTACCAAGATTTATTAACCAATCTAATTTCAGTCTTTTTTAAAAGAAGAATTTTAAACAAGCCAACCTGAAATTTCCTGGTCAGTGCTAGAGATAATGGTACACTAACACCCCCACATCACCACCTGTAAGGAAAGGAGCTTACCTGGAATAATGTTTCTTTTCTTAATAATTTTCAGCTAGAAATCTTCTAATTTGTACAACTTTTTGAAGTATCTTTCTACTTGTCAAAAAGGGGTGCTGCCAGATTCATAAGTCACTTGATAAAGTCAATTACATTCCTGAGTTAAAATTTTTTTTTGCTTTGTTGTTAAATTTTGTCTAAATTTTAGATATACAACTGCTGCTACAGGAGAGAATAAATTGCTCATGGAAAGTATTTAGAGATTAGTGAGTCAAGGGAGAAACTCTGGTAACACCAATATCTCAGATCTGGCCTAAGTAAAGAGAACTAAAAATCAAAACAAAACAGAAAACCCCAAACCTAAGAGGGACACAGACGTTTTTAGCTGGGCAAAAGAGTTTCAGGATTCTGTGTGGAATTTTCTCACCACATTTATGTCCTAAATCTTAGGTATCTAGCATTATTAAAGATGTAACGAAGTTAAAAAGAGATCATGAGTGTTAGATGTTATCCAACTTGACTGTTGAGTATATCAGAGTAAGGCACAAAGGGAAGAGGCCTTGGAGATACAGAGAGAAGAACAACATGCACAAATGAAGGAAAAGGGCTTCCGAGAAACCAACCCTGCGAACACCTTTATCTCATACTGCAACCCCCAAGAATGGTGAGAACCAAAATTGTTTAAGTCACCTGGTCTGTGCTGATTTCTGAAGGTGGCTTTAGCAAACTGATAGAGTTTGGGAATTAATAGGAAGTGCAAAATTTGGGACAACTGTGGATAAGAGAGTATTTAGAGATAGGACTTTCTTTTGGGTATGTGATTTTGTTTTTTGAATATGAGCCTTAAAGATATTTATGTATTAAAGGCAGAGTGGAAGATGAGAGAGGTTGAGGAGAATAATTAGACTGGCAAGCTCTGACACGGACCTGAGAACCAAAAACTTAGTAAAATAACACAACAATTTTTCTTTTATCATCTTTAACAAAGGTTTCCTAGGTTTCCTTGTCTGGGTATATTCTCATTAAAGAAGTATAATATATATAATTCATTTTAGAAAGGTTACCATCTTAAATGATGTGCTTAAAGAGGATAAATCTGGCACAATGAGGAAAGATCACTAATACAAAATGTTCCCTGAAATTTGTGGAAAAGTGATTCTATTTTGAACATGTCAGTATCAAAGATGACAGTGTGGTAACAAGTGAAAAAACTCCAAAGAGCGTAGACATTAAAATATTCACACTGATGGGAGAGCATGATCAGTCCAATCACTAGGAATTGATTTGCAGTATTGTTAGATAAAAAGGAGGACTAGCTATGTGCTAGCTATGTGCTTATTTAAAATTAAAACTGTTTCTCAAACTGCTGGGAGTAACAGGTAGAAGAAAGACTTTTGAAATAACTGAATAAAATGGACATCATAGATCACCAATGGGATCATTTAAAACAGATTATTATAATTCCTGGTTCAGAAAGTCTAATTATTATTCTTTATTATACTCTGCTTAGGCCAAGAAAGACAACTATAAAGACAACTATAAAGGTGATCAGTATTAATGTTTTCAATGGGAACTCAAACACGTAAAGGTGTCTTTAAGAAAGGTGGAAAAATTTGGAATGGCATTGTATCGAGTAAAAATCACCAAGAAATTATTCTATAAATTTTAATGACACTTTTAAGTTAAAATATGCACTCACACTAGTTAAGTAGCTTCTACAAAGGGAAATATTGAAAGAAAACAAATGAAAATATGAATTTTCATTTTCATTGGTAGACTTGCAAAACATAAGCTTGAGTGGCATGCAAGCCATGTACTCACAATGTTAAATTTATTTTTTAAAGAACCTTAGTTTCCTTTTTCTTTTCTCCTCCTCCTTCTCCTCTTCTTCTTCTTCTTCTTCTTCTTCTTCTTCTTCTTCTTCTTCTTCTTCTTCTTCTTCTTCTTCTTCTTCTTCTTCTTCTTCTTCTTCTTCTTCTTCTTCTTCTTCTTCTTCTTCTTCTTCTTCTTCTTCTTCTTCTTCTTCTTCTTCTTCTTCTTCTTCTTCTTCTTCTTCTTCTTCTTCTTCTTCTTC
>PVHY01022156.1:0-22820 GCA_004024945.1 Uropsilus gracilis
TGTTTTTTTTTTTTGTTTTTTTTTTTTGATGTGGGCCATTCTTACTGGTGTAAAGTGGTATCTCATTGTGGTTTTAATTTGCATTTCTCCGATTGCTAGTGACACTGAACAATTTTTCACGTGCCTGTTGGCCATTTGTATTTCCTTTTTGGAGAAGTGTCTTTTTAGTTCTTCTCCCCACCTTTTGATTGGGCATCTTGTTTTGTTTTTGTTTAGTTGTGTGAGTTCCTTGTGAATCTGTGTTATTAATCCCTTATCACTCTTGTGGAGGGTGAAAAATTTTTTCCCATTTGGTTGGGCTTCTTTTAGTTTCTTCTTTTGTCTCTTTTGCTGTACAGAAGCTTTTTAGTTTGATGTAGTCCCATCTGTTTATGTTTTCCTTTAATTTTTTGCCTTCTGCAGATGATTCCAGAAAGGGATTTCTGAATTGTACTTCTTGGAGGGTTTTGCCCAAGTTTTCCTCTATGTATGTTATGGTTTCAGGTCTGATATTTAAGTCTTTTATCCATTTTGAATTAATTTTTGTACATGGTGTGAGAGAGTTGTCTTGGTCCATTTTTTTTTTGCATGTCTTAGTCCAGTTTTCCCAGCACCATTTGTTGAAGAGGCTATCTTTGTTCCAGTGTAAGTTTTTCACTCCTTCGTCGAAGATTAATTGGCTATATATGTGTTGCTTTATTTCCACACATACAATGGAACTCTCAATTCTGTTCCATTGGTCTGATTGTCGGTTGTTGTACCAGTACCATGCTCTTTTAAGTATTATGGCTTTGTAGTATAGCTTGAAGTCTGGAATACCTGGGCCTCCATTTTCTCTTTTTTTGGAGAGGAGGATTTTTGATATTCGAGGTCTTTTGTTATTCCATATGAAATTTTGTAATTTTTGTTCTATCTCTTTAAAGAATGTCATTGGAATTTTTAAGGGGATTGCATTGAATCTGTAGATTGCTTTTGGTAGGATGGCCATTTTGATGATGTTAATTCTTCCCATCAATGAGCAAGGAATGTCTTTCCATTTCCTTGTGTCTTCTTCTATCTCTTTTATTAGCATTTTAAAGTTTTCTTTGTATAGTTCTTTTATGTGTTTTGTTAGGTTTATTCCCAGCACACCTTCACTATTAATTCTGGCCTTAGTAAAACAATATTTTCTCTTATTTTATCCCTTGGTTGGTAAGAAAATCTGAAGGCAATGATGTGCCAATACATATTTTGCAAAAAGATTCTTAGGAAACAAAAAAATAAATGTGTATATATAGACATACATATGTCTATAAATTTTGCAAATATAAAGGTTGTATAACAAATAAAATTAATAAAATATACAATGCCACAAAAGTCATATTAATGAAATTGGAACCTCTTTCATTCAGCAGTAGACACATCATTAAATATAATTTTTATTATGAGCATTTTCTCACAAATCTTTAAACAATCAATGAAACAAAACCATGATTGTAGTGTCAGTTATTGTCTATGGTGAAACACTGCCACTGTGACCATTTTCAAGTTATCAACATGATATCACTGAAACAAAATTGGGAAGAGATAAACACCCTTTTATAGTATCCTTACCATTCTGCTGTAATGAATTTAAGTAACTTCAAAAGCATAGATAATATTAAAGGAGTAAAATAATTGGGATGTAATAAGTTTTAGTAGTCATAGCCTTTAAATATAATTGATTGAATTATAAGGTTATAACATTTAATCTTTAACTATAGTTATGCTTGACAACTGACACACTAAATCTCTAAAAATATTAACAAGTGTGTCAGCTGCAGCACATTCTTGCTGAAGCATAGTTCTAGCTATAAAAATAAAGCCTCCTAAACATATCCCCCAGGCATTGTTCTAGGTACTTTATAGTCATAATCTGATCTATTGTTCACAATACCTCTGTGAGGCAGGTAATAATACCACACAGGCAAGGAAACAGAAATAAACACATAGAGGCTACTTGGTTTGTATAAGTTCATAAAGTTATAATTCACTCTTCCCAACATTGATATATTTCTACTAAGCCTATAAAGATAAAATCAGCATCTGGGTAGACTCAATATTTAGCAATGTGAACAATAGATCTATTAGTGGTGTGAATAAAGATCTGAGGCTGTTGAAGAGACAGAAAAAATTAATAGTAAATGGGGGGGATAGAAAATAAGAATTTGCTGAGGTCAGTCAAGATAGAACACTTAAATGAGAGTACATATCTACAGTAAGAAGATACAGTAGGCAGAATGGAAATATGAGAGGATGAGTGTCCTTAAGTGTATTACGACATGATAGCAGCAAAGATGGAGCGTTACTATGGAGCAGATAAGGCAGAGAGCCTGAGGTAAGGGTCTTTTTTTTTGCTTGTTTGTTTTTTGAGACTAGGTGTTACTAGTTTTGCTCATGGAACCACAGGCTCCCATTGCCCGTGGTACCACAGACTCAAGCAATCCCCAGCCTCAACTTCCCAGGTAGCTGGGATTACAGGCATGCACCACCGCCCAGCTATTTTTTGGGACTAGGTCTCACTGTGTTGCCCCTAACGGGACTTGAAACATGATCCCTAGCCTCAGCCGCTTCAGAGGCTGAAGTTTACAGGCACGAGCCACTGTCCCCGGTTTGAGGTAAGGGTCTTGAGAGCAACTTTTTCTATATTGTCAGTCAGGATTCTGATAGGAAAAAGAGGAGCCACCCAAGTGGCATAACTGACAAAAATGATAGTCTATAAGGGTTATGGGAAGAATGGTTGCCAGAACCTTGTGAGAGCTGCAGCAATCCGAGAAATTCCAGGTAGGAAGTCTGAAGAGAACACAGCTACCACTAACTCAGTTCTGGCAGAGGTGGGAAATAAGTATTAAAATTTATCTCTATCCCTTCCTTCCAACCACAGATGCTGCCTATCATAGGCCAACTCAATTAGAAATCAAAATGCAAGGAAATCTATTAATATAGAGTCCAGAGAGATCAGAAGGAATTAGGTGGAAAGTATAACCTGTCTGAGAAATACACACTACACACATTGTATTAAATTCTCCTCTATCCTCTCACAATTATATTGATAGTGAGAAAATCTTGATATTTACTTCTTCAGTGATATTAGGTAAATACCTTATATGAATAATTAGTAAGTCCTGTAAATTAAAGGAAAATGTAAAAAGTAGACTTGCCCTGAGAACTTCACATATGACTACTATCATGCCATCTAACCAAGAATCATTTTGCTTTACAGTTGATATTAACAAAACCTATAGCATAGGATATTTTTGGTTTCCTAGGTAGGCACACTTTCAGACCATCCACCCAGTAGCATTTTATATCAGCAGCAAAGGAAGCAAAATTGTAAAGTACTGACCTTAAATCATTTCCAGAAATGTTTCTAGACCTCCAGAATGTCAAGTGAAAGAATCCATATTTCTATGTCCATTCTTCACTGTTATGTTTCCTAACAGGAACTCAGCATGCAGCATGAGAGGAAGTGACATTGTAGAGAACTTTTTAATCTTTATAGCATAGATCTTTAAAATGTGGTTGGATTTGTCCCTGACAATAACTAACAAATATAATTCAGTTTTATTCACATACACTCTAAGAAAGAAGTACAATAAAATCATGACACTTTGCTGCTCACCTGTCATAGAATATAGAGGATCAATTCCTGTGCCACTGTATGAGATATTGCTTGTATGACTTTGTGATTTCTGCTGAAAAAGCCTTCTGATAGAAAAACACTATAAAATCACCTATTTTTCCTTATGGAAGAAAACAATTGCTTTTTATTTTAATTGTAAATAAGAGAATATTCTTTCTCTGTAATTCCTCAAAATAGCAAAGTGTAAGGCAAAGTTTTTTTTTCTTCCTCAGTTTTATTGAAAAATAGTTGCAATACACCACTGTTTAAATTAGAGGCATACATGATGGTTTCATTTATACATTGTTTATTGCAATAAACATCCCAGTACACATGTCCTTTTGAATTAGTGTTTTTGTATTCTTTGGGTAAATTCCCAGAGTGGGGTTGCTGGATGGAATGGTAGTTTCATTTTCAGTAGTTTAAGGATCCTCCACCAGTTTTCTATAGTGACTGAACAATTTGCATTCCCACCAGCAGTGTAGAAGTGTTCTTTCTCTCCTCATCCATGCCACGCCAGTATTTTTTGCTGCTTTTTTTTTTTTTTTTTAATATGGGTCTATCTTATTGGTGTGAGATGATATCTCATTGTGGTTTTGATTTGCATTTCCATGATTATTAGTGATGTTGAGCATTTTTTCACCTATCTACTGGCCATTTCTATTTCTTCTTTTGAGAAGTGTCTTTTTGCTCTTCGCCCACTTTTTGAGTGGACTTTTTGCTTTGTTTTTGCTAAATTGTGAGAATTCTTTGTGGATCTTTGTTATCAGAACCTTATCACTTGTGTTAAGGGCAAAAACTTTTCCTCTTTATTTGGGTTTCTTTTTGTTTTGGTTATTGTCTCTTTTGCTGTACAGAATCTTTTTAGTTTCATGTCATTCCAACTATTTATATATTTCTTTTTTTTTATATAGATATATCTCTTCAGGTTAGCTGAGATTTCCAAAGTAGTAGTGCAAACATTTCACTCATTTTGCTAGCCTCCAAGGAGGAGAAATCTTTAAAATAAAATTCAATATTATTAAATATAAATTATGCTGAAGATCAAATTTATTTTTACTTCTGTTTTGTTTTTGTTTTGGGGGGTAGTGTTTTTCACATTCAATGTAAATGGAAGACACTTCTCCAAAGAGGAGATACAAATGGCCAACAGGCACATGAAAAATTGCTCAATATCACTAGCAATCAGAGAAATGCAAATCAAAACCACAATGAGATACCACTTTACACCAGTAAGAATGGCCCACATCAAAAAAACAGGCAACAAGTGCTGGCGTGGATGTGGAGAGAAAGGAACACTCTTACACTGCTGGTGGGAATGTAAACTTGTCCAGCCACTATGAAAAGCAGTATGGAGGACCCTCAAACTAATGAAAATGGAATTACCATTTGACCCAGCAGTCGCACTTCTGGGACTCTACCCAAAAGAGACCTCAGTGTGGGTACAACAGGACACCTGTGCTCGAATGTTTATTGCAACACTATTTATAATTGCAAGGACATGGAAACAACCCAGATGCCCCAGAACAGATGAGTGGATGAAAAAAGATGTGGTATATATACACAGTGGAGTATTACTCGTCATTAAAAATGACAAATTTGATGAATTTATAGACACCTGGATGCACCTAGAAGAAATCATTCTAGCAGAAACAAGCCAGATAGAAAGGGACAGAAACCAAATGGTTTCACTAATATATGGTCAACCAAATGAAACTACACAAGGGGAGAGAGGGGACCAGCTGGAGTGGGCGGGAAGGGGAGGTGGTGGGTGACCCGCAGGGAATGAAATGATGTGAAATATATATAAATAAAAAATAAATGATAGAAAAAAATAAAATGCAAATAGTATAACCTCAAAATGTTTAAATTTAAATTAGCAAGCAAATAAGACAAAACAATTATAAAAAGATTCAGAATAACATATTCCCCAAATACTTCAGTTAATCAAATCCTCATCACCTGTGCAGAACCCTAATAGCTCACAGAGAAAAAGTGATGATTTCTGTGAACTCTGTCTTCTGGTTCAATTGAAAACATTTAGTCACGTATGTCAGGAGTAACTGTGCTTACTAGTCAGAAGCTGAATGGAGTAAGCTTACTTATGAGAAGCATCTTTCTATGAATGCTCTATGCCTTATAGCATCAATGATTTTGTTTTAGAAATATGAACAGAAATAACTTGGAATGAAAGATCAATAAAAAACAATGCTAAGGTTCAGAAGCTGTATCCATGAAAAAGGATCTTACAGACTAAGGAACTTATTGACTTATTCTTTATGAATTGTTATAAAAAATCTTGACATTATTTTACTTTTCAAGTTAGGGGTGTTGGGATACAAGAACAATAAATTGATTCAAGTCACTCCAAGGAAGGATTGAATGATTTAGTAAAGGCTGCTACAAATAGTTGCAGAACCAGAAAATTTCCAGATTCAGAAGCATTTTGGAGAACTTTTTTTTACATACAGTGCTCTCATTTACTCCCAGAACTAACACACTTTGAATAGGGGATGTGGTTCCATTAATATCACTTTTGCTTCTCTTCCCAAGAAACATATGAGCTCTACTATAAAAAAGTACAAACTACAGAACTTCTAAAACAAGGAACAGACTCATGATTGATAAATGTCTAAAACCCAACAGTAACAAGCTTATTAGTATCAACACTATTTTGGGGATAGTTGCTTTGTATCAGGTGATTAATTGAGTTAGGGGCAAGCAAAGAAAGATTGAAAATTGTTAATGTTGCATGAGACTTGTGTTGATCCAGTGACACACCTGTACTGACTAACTGGAACCTGAAAAAAGTCAAAATGGATTTTAAATCAATGTTGCATTTTACTTACAAAAATATGCTTTTTCATCCCTCCTCAAGCTTTCAGTGCCACTTAAAGAAAATATCCTAGGATGTGTGTTTTTTATGTTCTAGTTACAGTTTAGAGCATAGTGGCATGTGATTGTGCTATAATAACTTAAGTCCTGGAGTGGCTTTTTATTCCATTAAAAGTGACCTTAGCTTTGGATTACAGAGCTTTGCATTGATTTATGTTTCCTTTTGTGGTTTCCTCTCTGCAGACTTGCTTCCTCATACAGGGAAATGCATTGAATTGTGACACAAGAGGTGGGAGTCAGGTCAGTGATATTAACTATCTTTCCTGTGAGAAATAATTCATCATTTGGTATTTGCTATTGACGTGCATAAATGAAGTTACATACTGTGTATGGAGTTGTGGACCTGGCAGACATTACATACATATCATTTAGTATTAGAATAGTAATCTCACATAAGAAAGAATAGTTTTCTCATTTTGTATTTAGGCTACAGAAAAGTAGAAATTGGTAAGCTTATGTGCTGTAAAAAATATTTCTAATTCTATGAAGTCATATTTTTGAGACTAATTTGAATTATTTTCTTTCTGCCTCTTAAAATCTTTTAAGAGCTATGATTAATTTGGAAACTACTTATGTATTATAGTCTCTACTTCCCAGCTTTCTCTAGAATTGAGGAGGTACCTTTGTTTTTAGGATGTGCAGTCTGGATGTCAGTTTATTTTGTCTCTGTGCTGGGTTCCAACTTTGAGTTGGAGCCAAAAAGAATGTCATGAGCCAAAATCATTAAAACCAGTCTAAAAACTATCTACTAAGGATTTACTGAAGCCATATTTTGTATTAAACAATGTGAGGGGGCACAAAATGAATGAGAAAGTCAGTGACCATATCAATTTACAAAGTACACTTGAACCCAAGGGGGAATATAAAGGATAAAATGTTTACTGAAGTATTGTTTTTAATTGTGAGAATTCAGAAATAACCTACAGCTAATTAATAAGAAACTGCAGAACAAATTATGAGATAGTTATTCAAGGCAAAATTATCCATCATTTGTAAACAGGTAGATTTATATGTAGAAGGGCTTCCAAGACATGCTAGAAAAAAATCTTTATACGTGATACATACAGTATGGTCCTGTCCATAAACACATACACTATATATAATTGCATAACAGAAATCTTGACACAGTGCCCTGCAAAGCAGGGCCTCCTAATGTGGTGGTGTCCTAGTCACATGGGGGGAGAGTTATTTCAGGACAGTGTGACAACCATCCCTGAAGGCTATACACCAACCTGATGGCTCAAGTTAACTTCAGGGATTTAAGGGGACCAGAATTTAAGGAAATTATCAGAGGGAACTTTAGCTATTACATGAAATGTTTTAATTCTTAAAGGAGATTGCATTCTTGGTTTAAATGTATATCAAATACAAATTTAAAAGTGAGTGATATGTAATTCCTGCTTTCCAGGAACTAACAACCAGAGGAGAAATGCATGTAATGCATGTATACTGAAATTAATAATCCTGATACAAAACAAAGTGTTGCCAGTGTTACCTCTTGACATCCTAACTATGGGTGGTGGAAATATAAAGAGGGAGGGGTTTGTCTTTGTGCTTCTGAAGAAAGGATTTAGTGAAAGAGCTTTCTACGATATGACATTTTGAGCAGCTATGGTAGTATTAGTTGGGCAAGATTGGGAATCACTGGTAGTGTTATTAGCTGACATCTATCAACTCAACCATAACAGAAGAAATAGAAGAGATAATTCAATGCAAGAAAGGAAGGTATTGGAAGGAGAGCCAGAGGAAAAGTTTTAGCCTATATTTATTAGGAGTGATTTACTGCAAATAGAAAAAATTGACTCTGGCTATCTAAAGCCAAGGGCAATAAATTGGTGGGTTAATATGAATTTGCAGCATTGGTGGGAGGTGGAAGGACTATATGTGAAAAATATAGACAAGTTAAGTACTTTGAGGCAGTAGACATGGTTGCGGTGATGGAAGAGATCACAAAATCTCTCATATAGCAACAACAGCTTGGGTATGTATTAAATCTAGTAACGCCATTCTTGTACCATAGTAACTCTGATTGGTCCAGAGTAATTCACATGCATTTGGACGCCAAATAGCACAGAAACAGAGAAAAGTACCCCCAGCTTCTGCAGTGGATAACAGGCACTTATGGGGGTTCTCCAAAGTGGGCAGCTTACATATTGGAGAGCCCAAAGGAAGAAGTGGTTATTAACTGGTACTTATTAAGGAGCATGTAGTGTTCTAATCACTTCACAAAGGTGTCATTTCATTTAAAAATCATAATAACAATATGAGTTGAGTGTTAACACCATTATTACTATTCCCATTTTACAAAAGTATTAAGTGCCTCTCACGATTGCAGTGCTAGTGACTTGGTCATTTATCTCTGATTCTGTATTTTTCATGATCAAATAAAGCAGATGGCTCTATGTCCCCCCCCTTGCCATTTTTCCTCCACATTTCCTATAAAAATATGAAATACTTTAAAACACTGAATAAGAAATACACTCACACTGTCTTTAAAGCAAATCAAAATGTTTTGATGCTAAAGGAGACAATTAGGAATTATATGAATTGCCCAAATGTTCTCTCAATTAAGAGTTAAAGTGAGACAGGGCTCATGATTAATGAAGTAAATAAATTAATCAATGAGTTAATAATTCCTCTCTCTGGCTAGGAAATTATGAATGCCTCCTTTCAGTAAGGTTTCTGAAAACAGCTTTCATTTTAAAATGAACACATTGAACAATATGCACCATACACCATCAGTAATTTATCAACTTCCCATTAAAAACTGCTTAATAGCTTCCATCACACTTAGAATAAAACATTAGCTCCTTACCTTGGCTACAAGATTACAGGAGTCTGTCCTTCAGGGCCACAACTCTTTCCATTCTCCCTTGTATTCTTTGTCTTCCTTTTGTTCCAAATCCAAACAGATTTTTGCATTAGGATTTAAAACTTTGCTACCTAAGTTTACAAATTCTCATAGCTGGATTATTCTTGTGTTCCATCTTGAAGATAACTTTCCTGACTACCCAAACTAAACTAACCCTACATACCCCTTCGCCCTGTGTTAACTTTCTGATAGTACTTTAGACCCTGAAATTTCCTTGTTTGTCTGTTAGTCTCTTCTCTAGAACATAAATCCCTGAAGAGCACCATTCTTGGGTTCTCTTCTCTAGAATATAAACTCCTGAAGAGCACCATTCTTATCTGCCTTGTTTAAGTCTATATTCACTACCAGAATCCTTAGGTATATATGGCACATAAATGTTCACCGGATAAATTATTTCCAGTTTACTGAATCATTCAGATTTTTCCTTTGCCCCTTATAGGTTAAGTAATCATAGCATGGTAAATCTCCATAGGTCTTGAAAAGTCTCCTCACTTCTTCCATTCAAAAAAACAGAGAAAAAGGTAACTGCCCAAGGTCATAGCAAGTTGAGAGCAAATATGGATTAAAACCTGGTCCTTTTACTTTCAAATAGAGTTTTTTGTGTACATTGTACTGCCAAAACTTGGAATGAGGAGCTGAGGTAACTTTTCATTTATAATCTCTGTGGCCATCATTCACAAGAAGCAGTAAGGTAACAGGGAAACACTGTCTCTCTCACAGTGAATAAATTATCATTAGGATATTTGGGCATCTGAACTGGTGATAGTTATATCCATGTTGGTCTTTCCCATGTGCTATGCAATATTCCAAGAGTTTAACAACTAATAACCTTATAATTCTCAAGGAATCCCTATTAAGTAGATACTATTATTACCTCAATTTAAAGGTGGGAAGTTTGAAGCACAGACGTTAGGAATTTGCCTAGGGTCATATAACATGTCTATTGTGTGGTTAGAATCTAAACCCAGGCAGTTTACTTCAAAGCCCTTGCTTTTAGCCATTAATGCTGTTTTGCCTGTTCCAGGCATGAAGCACAATTTGTACTTCGAAACACCAAATAAGAGTTTTCACTGAGCTGAAATAGACAAGAACCCAGGGAGAACTATGAAGCAAATGGGAATTATTAGTACAGTTTTTATCATACAATACTAGCAGAATTGACCATCTTGCTTTCTTAAGCTTTAATTTTCTTCATGTAATGATCCTCCATAAGTGCCAAAGAAGGAAAGAGAAAAACACCATTGAGTCACCAGCTTCTGAGGTACTGAAAGGTGCTTTATTGATGTCAGGTGTATGGAGTTTCCTGGAACATGTTTATGAATAGAAACATTTTTCTGGTATAGAGTGAATATAGAGTATATGGATACTGCAGGCCTAGGAGCATAACACACTAAATAATTGATTAAGAAGAGTGATTTTTTTGCTTCTCCATACAGGTCAGTGATGTTATTATAACTTCTCTCTGGGGGTAGCAATGGCTGTTGGACTAGTAGAAAGGCATTGCACTGGGAAAGTCTCAAGCAACAGAGCAACAGCTTCTCTCCCACATGATTAGAAGCAAACATCCCTTTTAGATCGAGAGCTCTCTATTTCTGACTAAATGAGGACAATTTTCTGGGCTAGAACTCCTCTCCACATTTTCTTAACTCCATTAAGTCTGAGTTATTTCAGTTCTAATTACTAGTAAAATATTTTTTAAAATTAATTGGATAGAATCCAGAAGGTAGAATCTTCCAAATTTGTAAGTTTGGGGATTTTCAGCATAGCATTAACACTTTGATAATGAAATCTGACTGCAAAATAGGTACTTTTACTTTCCCATAATGACATTTCAAGTGGACTTTATGATCTGTGACCACTGAAATATTACTGACATTTTCTGCAGTGGTTATGAACCCACTGATAATCTGACAGGTGGATAATCAGGGTATGGTCAGGAATATCTGGATCAAAAAGGTCTTGCCAAATATGCATGTGGTTGAACATTCATTAAAACATTTACTCTTTATTGTTGTGAAGTTGAAATCCAGCACATACTGTATTACCTTTATAGGAACATTTATCTCTCAGTTTTAGTAATTATCACAAATAATTGAACTATGACGTAGGAGGGGATGTTGCAAAAATTTTCAAACTAATAATAATAAAAATTTGCACCTATTTCCTCCTATTCCAATTCTCCCTAAAAAACCCAGCAACTAATGTTCATTGTAGGAAGTACACTTGAGAGATTACATGAATTTGTCATTTTAATTAGTCAAGATATATTATAGAATGAGCAATTTTAAAAACATTTCAACCCCCCAAATAGACATAACATGAACTAAAAATTCAGAAACTTGAAACTTCCTCGAGTGTCTGTTCTTTGGTGAGTTGTTCAGACCCTTTAATCTCAACTTCTCTCACTTTTAAACTGGGATTAGTTGTACATGCTGTTTGCAAACACCTTAAGGTTGCTGCTAATAGAAAAACAATATTTTGAAATTAAAATATATTCTATAAATACAGGACACTAAAGCATTATTATAAATTAAACTATATAAATGCAGGATACCACAAATATAAATACCTAAATATCTAACCACAGTGTCAGTGATGTCTACAGAGCATCTTATTTCTCTAGGAGCAACTAGTGATTTAAAATTATAATGTCATTGTCTAATAGCCAATTTTCTTTCAATCTGAGAATTAAAGAAAAAATTAAAACTGACAAAGACCATTTGGATTTTTATTGCTAGAGTCAACATAAGAATTACAGTTTTTGGTACTGTGATCTTCTTACACCTGTTCAGTAACAGTGTTAATTGAAATGGTAATAGTTCAAGTTTGTTAACACTTATTGATGTTTTCCTACACTGCTAGTAGTGCAATTTATTGGTACTTTAGAGAGCATTATAAAATGAAGATTTTATTTTTCTAGTAAGTTTTCTGTCCAGTAACTTCTAATCCATTGAAGCAAAAAGTTTTGAGGAAAACCTGCTTTGAGGAGACAACAAACTTGAAATCAAAGTTGGTAACAGACCTTGTTTAATAAATTTAAAGTGAATTTATTTTTCAAAGACTATTACAGTGAATTTTGAAAAAGTAGAAATAGGCACTGAACAATGACAACAAAAATGTATAAGACAGCATAAAGTAAATAAGGATATATATAAGCAAATAAATGCACCATCTCAAATTTTGCATTGACATTATAGTGAACTAAATGACTAGTATGATATTCAAAAATATCAAGTTGCTAAAAGTGAAAATGAAACTATAGCACTAAAATAAAAAATAGTGGTGGGTAGTTTAATAATGTCTGTCTCGGAAAATACAAAACCATAAAACTACTGGCAACAGAGCAAGTTCAGAGTAAATGCAAAGATGGGGTTATTGTACAAAAACAACATCCAACTTTTTGCTACCTATGTAATTCCTTTTCACCAGGATTGGAAAGGTCAAAATCTCTGTACTTTACGTTAAATCAGGGTTTCCCATTTCCATTTTAATTCTTTTAGGGAGTGATAAAAATTCCAAGTTTCTATATAAATAAAGTTTGTAGTTTGAAGACTCATAGTGCTGTTTATTTCAGACATTTTTCATGCATGCAGTCAGACAGATTAAAAATATCCTTCAGAGTTCTAGTCTAATATTTAACTCTTTAGAGAGGCTAGTGAATATTTCTATCACCTAAACAGAAATCTCCATCAGGAAAGCTTTTTTGTTGTCCTGTCAGTAACCCACAGGAGGTGCACATTATCATTCCCTGAAATGGCTCAGTCAAAAGAAAGGTAACACTGCATGGGTTCAGAAGATGGGCCTGAGCTCCAGCACTGACACCTGCTTGCTGAGTTGCCCAGGCAATTCAATGACCATCTCAAAACTCAGCTTTATCCATCTATGAGAAGCAAATAACAAAGTCTAACTTACAAGGGTTGTGAGTCACAAACAATGTATGTGACTGTATCTAATAAATGTGAACACCAGTAAGTGAACAGCATATCTAGTTCCTGATGAAGAAATTCAAATTGAGAACTTGCTTTCATATTACAGCGGTTTTTAGATAAAATAAACAAAAAGCTTAGTGAAGTGTGAACAGGTTTGTTCTCTTGTTTTGTACAGCAGAGCTAATAGTCATTAGTCTTCACCAACCCCATGTTTGGGAGGTGTGCTTTTAACTTTGAAACTTGCCCCATAAGATAGTACAAATATAAAGTATGCCTTAATGGTTTGTCTCCTGGGATTAGTATCCTGTGCTAGAAATAGTGGAGGTTGCTTGTTCAATTTGAGAGTGTCAAGACGTTGTATCTAGGACCTTTTCACATCTTACTCTAATTCTCCCTTACATCATCCTTATTTCAGGCAAGACTGTTTGCCTACCATCTTTCTCACACTACATTATCTATTTCATATATAGTTCTTTCTCTACATAAATCTTAACCCCTGAAGATCTATCTTCCCTGGAAAATTTTCGATGATTGACTTCTATTTTTCTTTGTAAATTTTGTGTCTAATTCTTTAGAAGAGAGTCCTAAAAACTGGCCTATTTCTGTAGATGTTGATGAAGTCTAAGGACACTACAGGAAAGTAAGATTAAGTTTGCATAAGGACAAAGAATCCATTCAGTGATTTCAGGCAATTCATTTCAGTTTTAAATAAAAACTAGAAATAAAAAATAAAAAACTGGTCGATCCGGTTCTCATTTATAAAGAGAAACTTCTGTGAACAGATAAGTAACACTGGTCCTAGTTTTTCTCACATTCCAATTTAAGTGTGTGTAATTGTGTGTGTGTGTAACATCTTATCAGTCTTAGTGGTGTAACTCTTTAACTGCTTAATCAGTAGGATGTAGAGGAAATTCACTAGATGTGAAAGTGCAGTCTATATCGCTGCTCATATGCTTTGAATCTTTAGGAACTCACTGAAACTCAATCCTGTCCTATAAAATAAGCATGTAATACCAGCTGGTAATGTCCCTCAAAGTGGAAATGTTCTATAAGCAAGGAAAAATCACCCATGTGTCTTTGTTATATAGTATCTGAAGAATATACTGTCATTCTCTGCTGCAACATTTACTGTGAATTTAAAGCTGCTATGCTTTAGACAGATGATCTTGTATGAGTGGAAATGTAGCAAAAGGAAAGAGAATAAAAATCAAGCTTTAAGGTATACCAGCATGAGAACTCAAAATGTCACATTTTATTTCTCAGTCTTTTGCCACTGATGTCCAAGAAACACATGCAGCACCCTCCTAATTAAGTTTCTGACCCTACCTGCTTGCTATACTACACCAGTCTGGGTCCCAGAGTCTCTCACTTCACTATCAACACAAAAGAAAAAAAGTTCCTCTATTCTGCCAGCTGTTTGATTCACTGAGTGTTGGATTTTTGCAAAAGGAAACTGAACAGGTGGCATCCTAGTACCAGCTCCTAGCACAGCTGTTGCTCCGGACAGCCTGACCCAAGGTTCCAGATCAGCAGTTACAAAGAACAGCATATGAAGTTTTGAATTGACTCTGACATACCTATGAGCAGTTGATAAATCACTTAGAGATTAATGTACGATAGACTTTCTAAGGCTTTGAGAACTGATAATGCTGCCCTACACAGTATAGTTGGTAAAATATTTACTATATTACTAAACTAGATAGAATACTATTTTAAAGAGCATGCTCCATGAGTTGTGATGGTGAGCCAAAAACAGGAAGATAAAATTTAGTATAACTAAACAGAAATCCTGTTTTATGTTAATTATAATAAAAATCCTAATATCTGTATACATTTTCCCAAATTTAAAACCATTTACATATACTTATGCTATTCAATACCTACGAAGAAAAGAGTCACAAACCTCTCATTGCCTTTTTTAGAAATATATAAACTAAAAATATTAAAATAAACGTATAGATTGTATCAAAATATAAACAGCTTGCCTGCTCCAAATTATATCTAGGGTTACCAATTGAATTAAGACTGGGTTTTCTGACTTAAAATGTTGATTTTTTCCCAATATTATGAAGGTACAGCATGGACAAAAGGGACCATGTGTATTCAGATGGAGAGAGCCAAGTATTCACAAAAATGCGTTAGGAGAGTAGTGATCTTATCTTCATGAGCATATATAATCTGGAATAAGATTAGCAGTTCTATTGATCTGTGCATTGCTTAGGCCATTTCGGGAGCATAGACTTTACTTTGATAGTATAATGTTTGAGAATTATAAAGAGTTATAAAGTGGAGAGTTGTCAGGAATTTGTTCCAGTGGTAACAAATTCTAAAAACCTTGCCTTACTAAGGATTTTTGAAATGTTCATCCTGGAAAAAGGAGTATTTCTGGTGGTGGGAGAGGGTGGGGCAATATGGGCAGGGAAAATATGCATTGTATAAATATTTTGCCAATACAGTAGGGTGCACATTTAATCACTTGAATTGATATTTGCTATATAGAAGTCTTTTTAACTTGAGGGAAACCTACTTATTTTTATTAAAATATTCTGTTGCTATAGGGGTTGAGTTATCAAAAATATATTTATTATTGATATTGTGGAATATATTGCCAAAGTTTACTTCTATGCATTTTATTGTTGCAGGTCTGTGTCTAAATCTTTAATCCAGTGGAATGTTTGTATTTAGTATTAGTAATCCAAAAACATTCCTTCATGTGTGGATGTCCAATTTTTCTAGCACTGTTTATTAATGTCTGTCTTTTCCCAGTTCAGTGACTGCAGATGTTTAGTATGGATTAGTTACTAGTATATTCATGGGTTTTTGAATCTGGACCATATATCTAATTTTATGTCGATACCATTTTGTTTTTAATAATGTCATCTTAAAGTTGAAGTTGGGTAACATGATACTCCCTTTTTCTCCTTTTTTTCTTAGGGTTGATTTTGCAATTTGAGGCCTTTTGTGTTTCCATATAAGTTTAAATATTGTTATTCCATTTCTTTGAACAATAGTTCTGGAATTTCCATGGGATTGCCATAAATTTGTGTATAATTATGGACTAGATAATCACTTTGTTTACATTGATTCTCCTATGAATATGGAATCTTTTGGGCTGGAAGTCTGGTCTCTTTATGCTTGTAATATTTCTATTGAAAAATCTGCTGATGGGCTGACTGGTGTTCCCTTATAGGTGACCCTTTTTTCTCTTGATAGTTTTAGTATTCTGTCTTTGTTACTGGTTCTCAGTAACTTTACTATTATGTGCCTTGGTATATATCTATTTGGTATTATTTAATTTGGAGATCTTTGGGTGCTTTGAATCACAGAGTGAGATCATTTTCAGATAATTCCTTTAAATAGGTTTTTATGCCTTTCTCTTCTGGAATCATGGTACAGATGTTGTTTTTCTTTATGTTGTCGTAGAAAGCTCATACCAATTTCATTTTTCTTCTTTTTTCCCTCTATTTTGTTCTATTCTTGTATTATCTAGCATTGTGCTTTTAAGTCCACTAGTTCTCTCACATGTAATTGTAATTCAAATTCAGCTATCATAGAGCTTCTTAACTCCATTACTTTGGAATACTACATATAATATTTTCATCATCTTTATTCTGCTATTATCTTATATCCTCCTTTTAAAAATTTTCTTAAGCATTTTCCAAGTTTCTCTTCTGCCATGCTCTATAACTCCACTGAATTTGGGGCTCCTTTTAGGGATTTTTTTTTAATTCTGATAGCTGGACAGTGCTCTTCTGTACCCTAATTTTTGATTTTGTATGTTTTTTTCTAAGGATAAATATTCAACTCTTTAAAAAAGTCTTTGGAGTAGTTTGGGAACTGGTCCAGCAAGTGGTAGCAGATTTAAAAGAGGGCTAAGACAATAGGAATCAAAGGATCACCTCCAGTAAACTCGGGAATTTGAGCTTCCTATTAAAAAGTGTTCCTCTTTGTGAGGGATAACAAGCGTGTGAGATATCTCAGCCTGGTCTAGGGGCTGGCAGGTATTTTAGATGTTTCAGACTGGGGTGGCCAGGTTAGAGGTGTTTCAGACATCTCAGCCTGAACTTCAGTAGCAATCTCATTTAGAAGGAAGTTCAGGTGCTCTGACCCAATTCAGGAAACAGCTGTTTTGTGTTATGAGCCTTAGACTCAAGTCAGTAGTTCTCATTCTGTACCTTTAGTTCTTTTGCTCTTCCATAGTGCAACCTCTGTACTGAGTGCCTGCCTACGCACCCTCTCACCCTTGCAGTGCTGGGTCTCAGGAGCCCTGGTGTTTGTATGTGCCCAGTGAAGAGCTGTGTGTGGAGGGGGGGCTGGGGTATACTGAGTATACTGGCCCTGTTATTATTCTAGACAAAGTTCATTTAGAGTTTTTCCTACTCCTTTCTCTCAGGCTCCTATTGTGTATGTAGATAACAGTTTTCCCTCAGGGTTTTGTTTTCCATCAGTCAGTTCTGCGCATAGCTCACAAAGCCTGGGGTTCTCACATTGCTGCCGACTTATCAGACTTCAGAAAACTTTCTTTCTGAGCCATTATTTCCTATACAAAGATTTCAATTACCCTGAGACATAATATATAACTGATAAGGGATTGATAATCAAGGTATATAAAAAAAACCCATGCAATTCATCAACAAAAAATCAAATCACTCAATTAGCAAATAGACAATATATATGAACAGAAAATTTCCTAAAGAGGATATCCAGAAGACCAAAAGACATGAAAAAATGTTCATCATTTCTAATAAGAGAGACAGAAATTAAAACTACCTTAAAATATTATCTCACACCCATGAGAACAGTGCATATCAGAACCACCTCCAGTAAGAAGTGTTAGAAAGGATGTAGAAATAAAGGGACCCTATTACACCCTTGGTGGGAATGTGAAATGGTGGAACCGATATAGAAAGCAAACTGAATTTAACTTAAAAAAATAAAACTAGAAATATTTATGATCCAGCAGACTCCTAATATTTCAAAAACAGCAAAAAATATCCATGTGTTTTGCAATATTGATAGTAGCATCACCTACAATACAGCAAAGAAAAAAGAGCAGCTTAAATATGTAGAATGGTTGAGTGAATAAAAATGATATAGTGCAAACATACCATGAAATATTGCATAGCCATGAGACAAGGTGAAATGCTGTGATTTTCAACAAATAAAGGAACTTAAAAATTCATATGCATCAAAATCAAAATGATAAAAACAAAATGAAATATTCATTTAACAACTGGACATTGTAAAACACTTTCAAAAATACTGAACATCAATAAACATCCTGAAAACTGGGCATGGTGGTGCGCACCTGTAATCCAAGTGCTGGGGGGCAAGAGGCCGGGGATTGCTTGAGTTCACAGGTTTGAGACTATAGCAAGACGTGGTCTCGAAAAAGCAGCTGGATGTGGTGTCGGGCACCTATTATCCCAGCTACCTGGGAGGCTGGGAACTGCTTAAGTTCACAGGATTGGGACTATCCCGGGCAACATAGCAAGACCTAGCCTCAAATAAAAAGTAAACAAACATATAAACAAACAAATAAATAACCTGAGAATTTGAGGTCAAGACCAAGCAGAAAGGAAAGGGGGCAAGAAGTTGGATACAAGAGTTAGTGGTAGAGGAAAACTAAGTAAATGAATCAATAGTTCCTTACACCCAGAAAAAAAATTATTTTCAGTATGTACAGTAAAGTCTGGATTGGCAACTTTCACTTAGCCTCTGAAGTCATGCACATCAATTTTGTTGCATTCTAGTCACTGGTAATACGTAAGTCATCACAAATTCAAGAGGAAGAACATACTATGGGATGTGGACAGGGGCTACTGTTAAAGTCTTCTTGTAAAATACTATCTTGCATACTTATTTCCTAATAAATCCAAAGAGTTATGAACTCTCTTTCAGCATTAAGGAGCCATTTCTGAACTTTAAAGTTCTAAACGTGGGACAGATTAGAGATTGTCTAAAGACCCTCTCAAATCTTAAAATTAACCAAGACAATGTTTCTAACTTCTAAAAGGTATTTTTACAATATTGTGTCAAAATATTTTTCAAATTATTTTTTACTTAAAGTCTTCATTTATGTTGTCTTTTGAATATCAATGAGCAAATTAGTCTATGAGGTGTCAAAATATATCACATGTATCTGCTTGAGGTAAGATGTGTAATTAGCATGAAAGTATTTTATGTCATTAATATAACTATATTTGCATTTAGAGGGGATTGTAGAGTAGTAAAGCTGCACCCAGGAAATAAAATTCCTAAAGGTTAAATCAACATTTGACTTTAGACAAACAAATGACATTGACTCACTGGGCTCCTCGTAAATAGGGGGTTCAGAAGTGAATGACTGGGTCTTGTGTCATTTTTCTTTACTATTAATTTCTTATCTTTCTATTTGGTCCTGTTCTCTAAAATTGTGTAATTTCTCTGATCAAATAATATACACTATTAAAATTTTATAAGCAAATATTACCATTTCATTCATTTTAAAATGAGAAATTCAGTGCACACCTAGCCCCATCACTAGATGTTTATGATAATCATAAGTGATATCTATTTTATACACTATATATATTGTATAGTGCATATATACATGCTATATAGTATACTGCTATAAAGAGCTATTATTTTGAAAATTCTTGGAATCAATGTCACCAGTTGTGAATAATACATTTTAAGTTACTTCAAGAGTCCTATTTTTTTAATATTAAAAGGATTTGTCAATTTAAAGTTAGTTTAAATGTTAAGTGTGCATTTTTTTTGTACCACCTCTTCAGATTTCTAGTGGCTCACGTGATTTGCCCTTTATTAAACATTGAATAGTTAATAATGATTTAATTTGATTTACATTTAATATTAAATAATCCTCAGAGAAAAATCCATTATGTTCCCTTGGAATGGAAGTGGAAAGTATAGATCTACAGCAACTTTGGAATATGCCTTGTCAACAGATGATCTGATGAGGAGTTAACTGAGCAGTAGAAGAGAACATACAAACAAACAAGAACAACAAAGGTATAAAACCTTTGTTTTATACAGAGACAAAGCCTAATCTTCTGTCTCATCGGGCACTTTAACCCCCTCCAGGCAGTAACCAGAAAACATTGAATTATTTTCCTCTTCCTCAGATTGGGGGCAAATTCATGTTCTTGAAAAGTACACAGATATGGTCCTATTTCATTGCATGTCAAGAAGGTATTCAGCTTTGCTCTTAATATTTGCTTTCTAAATAACAAAGGTTCTACAAACAAATCAAGAAACTAAAAATAGATTTTAGTACATTTTGAAAGGATTTTCATTTAGAAAAGCTTTTTTACTCTGTAGAATTTTTCACATCACTCCTTTTTTCATATATAAACAAGTATGACCAACAGGTAGCATAGAATATTAATATTATTATATTCTCATAGTCTTATAGAAACTTTGGGTTACTACTATTCATTGAAGAAAGAACTACATGAAATAACATGAAACAAAACTAAACAAAAATCTTTGAGGTCACAAAGTAAGTAAAACATCTGGTTTGGGGGATGTATCCCAAGAACCATTTACCAAGGTTGTGATTTAAAGAATAAAAATAAATTGATTAAAAAATAAAAAATAAACCTAAGTCACAAGCTCTTAAAAAATTACTAACTTTGGGTTGTATCATATACACATATGTAAGTTTCTTCATCTCAAGTATAAAAGTAAATCTGGGGGAAGATTAAACAGGAAAACATAAATCAATGATTGATGTAATAAGTAGAATGTCCTCTCTTATTATTAGAATGTAGTAATCAACAAACTGGATATGCAGGAAATGCACCTCGGCATAATAAAAGACCATCTAGCCTAAGCAGACTCTAAGTTTACTCAGTGGTATAAAGTTGAAAGCTTTTACTCCAAGATCAGAAACAAAACACTTTTACTCAGGATAGTACCAGAAATACTAGTCCATAACAAATAGGCAAGAATAAGATAAATAGGCATCCAAATTGAACAGGAGAAAGTAAAACTATTTCTATTCTGTAAATGATCTGATCTATATAGAAAATACTAATGACACCCCCCAAAATTGTTAAAACCACAAAAGAAATTCAGTGAGGTTTCAGGATACAAGATCAATAAACAAGCATTTGTTGCATTTCTATATCCTAATGAGAAACTATCAGAAATAGAACTTAAGAAAACAAAAATATTTGCAATTGCATCAAAAGGAATAAAATACTTCAGAAAAAATGTTGCCAATTAGGTAAAAGATTTGTATAATGACAACCATTAGCTAAAAGCATCACCATTTTGGATTTTAAACTATAAATTACAAAGCCATAGTAAGCAAATGGTATGGTACTGGCATAAAAGCAGACACACAAATCAGTGAAACAGAATAGAGTACCCAGAAACAAACGCATGTATATAACTGATTATAACAAAGGGTCAAGGTATACATACTCAAAAAAGGGAAGTTTCTTTAATAAAAAAACTGAAAACCTAGACAGCTAGATGCAAAAAAATGAAAGCAGATTAATATATTACCCTATACCAAAAATCAACTCAAAATGGATTAAAGAGAGTAACAAAAAACTAAAACTACGAGGCTCACAGACTAAAACACAGGCAGTAAGTTTCTGAAATTGGTTTTGGGAATGATTTTTTAGGGTTACATGCCAAAAGTAAATGTAATAAAAGCAAAAATCTACAATAGGGCTATATTAAACTAAAATGCTTCTGCACAATAAATAAATTATCAACAAGAAGAAAAGGCAGCTGTGGAATGGCAGAAAATTTTGCAAATCATATATCTGATAAAAGGTTAATATCTTAAATATAAAGAACTCATGCACCTCAATAGTAAGAAATATATATAACAATCTGATCTAAAAATGGGGAAGGTCTGAATAAACATTTTCCCAAAGAAGACATATGTCTTAAAAAGTACATAAAAATATGCTCAGTATTACTAGTCACTAGGGAAATATAAGTCAAAAGTACAATAAGGTATCACTTCCTACCTCTACATCAAAAAGGCAAGAGTATAATGTGTCCTTCCAATGGGTGGGGAGAGGTAAAAAAGATAACAAGCATTAGCAAGGATGTGAAGAAAAGTCAACTAAGTAGTAATGTAAACTGGTACAACTGCTATGGAAAACAGTATAGTAATTCAATAATTCAAAAATTGAAAGTATAACTACCATATGATATAGCAATTTTACCCTGAGCATATATCCAAAGAAAGGGCATGGTGGCACATGCCTAGGAAGTCATGGAACCAGGGATCATGGTTCAAGTCCTGTTCAGGGCAACATAGTGAGACCTAGTTCCAAAAAAAATAGCTGGGCATGGTGGCGCGCTCCTGTAATAACAGCCATCTGGGAAGATTAGGCTAGGGATTGCTTGAGTCTGTGGTACCCCAGGCAATGTGAGCCTGCGGTTCCCTGGGCAAAAGCAGCAAGACTTAGTCTGTCTGTCTGTCTGTCTGTCTGTCTGTCTGTCTCTCTCCCCCCTCCCCTTCTCCCCCTTCTCC
>PVHY01022157.1:0-22826 GCA_004024945.1 Uropsilus gracilis
TCCCTTCCTTCTTCTTCCTTCAGAACCCAACCCCTACTCTCCTCCCTCTCCCCCACCCTCCCTCCTTCCTTCTTCCTCCTTCCTCTCTCCTCCCTCCCCTTCTCCCCAGTCCAGAAAAGAAAAGAAAGAATCCAATGGACTAAAATATTGACCAACAAATATATAAAATAAAATAAATGGAAGGTCAAAAGGAACCAATGACCTGGGATTTACAGCATCAATGTTTATATTACAAAAAGTTAGAACTCAGAGCAATTCTTCTTAAATTGTTTATTTATGCTGTCAGAATTTCCATTTTCCTTATTAAAAACAGAACGATTCATGATTAACAAATATAAGACATGCAGGAAATTATTAATTTGATCTTCAATGATACCATGCTATTAAAACCGCAGCTAACAATCAAGCTCTGTACAGACAAAATCCTGAACTTAAACTAAGCTTTAAACAAAATTAAATTACTCACTTTGGAAGCATTTTGGTAGGAAATAATTAGTCCCTTTACTGGGTTTATGCTTATTTGAGATTGCACAATTATTTTGGCCTTGCTTATGCACAATTCAAACACTTGCCAAACTAAAAACCTGTTATACGTTTTTTCCCCCTAGGGCAGCTTTATTCTAAAGCATAAAATCCTTGGATTTCACACGTATTCTCATTAGGCTTACTCCATTATACCCAACTTTTAATAACCAAGGTTTGTGTATGAATATTCTACATATTGCCATTTGCCTCAGTAATATATACATCTATGCTTAACAGGCTTAACGAACAGATGCCCAGGGTTATAGTAGCATTCTGGATAGCTTCTGAAAATAACATTCAGTCATTTGTTATTACCATAATCAGAGACAATTCAAAAATCACCATGATGCTACCTGATAGGAATAATATGTGCTGAATGTTTGAGATATTACTTCACATATCTATCCATGTGTGTACTTACTTTTAATAATATAACCACAGTAATCCAAATAGAGTAGATAGTGACATTTTATCTGGGGACATCTGTCATGAAAATGTGACTGAATCTGAGGATCCCCCTAAAAACTGATCTCCTAAATCATATTCAGTGTTGTAAACCAATAGAGAAAAAATGTGACTGAGCTATCAAGAAAAAAAGGTTCTATTAAAGAGCACATTTCTCTAACACATAATTATAAAACTTTATGAACTCTAAATTATGAAACCAATAAGTTCTTTGTGAGTGAGCTCTGCTTGCTTGCTTATCTAATCTCACACCTACAGACTCACTGCCCTCAAGTATTGTCATGGCTCTGTGACCCTGTCTTTTCTCTGTTCTCTCTCTTGAACTTTTCTCTTTCCAAATTCTACCATTTGCCATTTACCCTTATTCCAAAAGAGGACTGAGAGGTCAGGCTTGCTACAAAACTCATTGTAAAATTTGTTAACAGTGATTGCAATCTAGTCAGCTTAAAAAAATAAAATGCTGAGAATTCTAGCTTCCTAATTCTAGCTTCCTAATTTCTCTGGTCTTTTATGAGGATAAGGGCTTATTTTATGGTAGGCTCAGTCTCATAAGGAATTATCGGGACAGAAAAAGCAGAACCACTGGACCCACTTAAAAGAACTAAAGAGAGGAATTTATTGTGGTCTTGAGCATTCATTAGATTTTTAAAGTGCTAATTTCAGGTAAATAAGAAACCCTAGCATATCCTGTGAAATTAAAAAAAAAAAAACAATAGCTAACATGAAGAAACAGTTAAGTAGAAGTATTAAAGTTTATTCAAAAGACCTGGAATTTTCTATTTTCCTTTTTTTAAAAACAGTGTTTTCCTTTGCATATTTTATCCTGTCGAAGCAGGAAGAGATAAAGTTGGTTGGTGCTTAAAGTCAGTGGGGAACAAGAGTATGGAATAAGCAGATTATGCTTTACAAATGGCTGTTTGTCCAATTAATTTGAAAAGTGCATAAGAACTCACGCTTTAGAGTAAATGAAAATAGTGGATCAGGGATAAGGAACTTTGCCAAGGATATCGGTAGAAGTGTTAATCTTATGGACACTCCACTACACCCAATCAGAGAAACTGACTGGGTGAAGAACTGAACCACACAGAGCAAGAGAGCCATGGTGCTCCCAGATATGTGGATGAGAAAATGGGGGAAAGGCAGGGGCTGAGAGGAAGAAGGGCAAAGGCAGTTCGCAAAAGGCTTATGCTCCCACACTGAAAGAGTGGCCCCTAATACTGAAATTTTTTTTATTTATTTATATATAAATTTCACAACATTGTAATCCCAGGGATTTACCCCCTAATACTAAATGTTTACTCTTCCCACAGAACCTGACAGTTCTTGAGTCAGACAGGACATTTCCTAAAGGTTCCTAAAAGCCCCACACTTTCACTTGTCTAAATGGGGGTCTTTTGAGGACGCGGCTGGTATATCTCTCTGTGACCCTCCTCTACATTAATGACAAGTGGGACCAGTCTGTCTTCCTTTATCAATTCTCACTCACTTGGCTGTAAATGACCCATGTGATGATACCTGCTGTCTTCAGGGTGGCGCTCCTGTGACTTGTCACATATAATCCAAGACATTGTGATGATTTTACTTTTCAGTACATGTCTGCTGATGCTACATACTTAGAATATCCCAACCTAAATTTTTAAATCTTGCCCATCCAAAACAGATCATTTTGGATAAGGGGTCATTTATTACAGATTTTGTTTTGTTTTGTTTTCTAATTTATTCATTTATATATACATATTTCACATCTTTGTATTCCCTGGGGATCACCCACCACCTTCCCTCCCTGACCACTCCCTCTCATCTCCCCTCCCCCACCCCCAGTTGTGAACTTTTATTTGGTTGTTAGCTTGTTTTGACTTTTCCTCCTGGCCTTTTGCTTGTTTTTCCTATATCCCATATATTAGTGAAACCATTTGGTTTCTGTTTGTTTCTTTCTGACTTGTTTCCTCTAATATGATTTCTTCTAGGTACATTCATGTTATCATAAATTTTTCAAATTTGTCATTTTTAATTGATGAATAATATTCCATTATTACAGGTTTTGAATTACCATTTTTAGTGTTGTTTTAATTTCCTGGTACACAATATAGCATCTTATTTTATAAAGTCCCTTTCCACTTGGCTTATGATGATTATTTCTCTTTGCTCATTACCTAACTGCATCACCTAACTTCAACTTTTCACATCTGTATAGTAGAAAGAATTCAGTATTTGGACCAAAGAGTAAAGGTTTTAATTCTAGCTCTACCATTTACTAACTCAGGCAGATCTCTTTACTTTTCTGCAAGATAATATTCAAAAGTAAGACTATCTCTAAGTATCACAAAGTATTTTGGCAATATACAAATGAGGTAATACATACAAAATAGTAAAGCTGAACATTATCAATATCAATAAGTTATCAATATCAGTAATTTATTGGCTATGTTTCAAAGCTTTTCTTAAGTTCTAAATTTCAATAAAACCATACAGAAATATGTTAATTGATATTTATCCCACACAATCATCTATTCATCATAGTAATTGATTTGCCTTATATCCACTTACTTTCTTATATTTGCCTCTGATCCTTGCTTGTGAGCATGAAATATTATAAGCTGGCAGGGAAGAGGGTGTCTAGAACCCTGTTGTAAGTACAGTAATCCTAAACAAAGAGCAGACGTTTAAATACTTTGGAAAGAGCCACAAAATATGAAATTCTGCATTTGGATTTGATAGTTAAAAAAACAGAGATGTGAAAAAAAGTCAAATAGAAAAAAAATTGAGAAAGATATGGGAGCAAATATAATACCATTTATCTTGACTGGTTTTCATGTTCCATCTGCCAAAGAAGTGGCAGAGATTCAAACAGACATATACTGAACGGATGGTATTTTTCTCTCATAATGACCCTGGAAATGTTAAATCAAGAGACACAATGTCTCTAGTGCTGCAATGAGATGGTCTTGTCCTAACTACTGATTGAGAGAAAGTAAGTGAAATGTACTTTTAATTAAACAGTTTCATTATTAAAATGAAGAATTGTATGAAACTAGCTTCTTCAGGATGCTCTAAGAGTTTCATCTTGACTTGAAATGATTCTTTCTGGGACTTTCAACAGCAATGATAATAATAAAGGATATCTATCTTCTGGCCCTGAGCCTCAGGTCGGGTGGAAAAATGCTCCCTGTGTGTTAGGGCTGCCTTGTTTTCTCTTAAAATTTCTCATGCCAGCCCTCATAGGAAATGGGACTGCCTGGAGTGGCTGATATCAGGAACATCTTCTCTCCTGGCAATACCATCTTCTCAGATTTCTAGAAAATTAGCCATTACCTGCATGGTTACTTTCTACCAATCAACCTTCTGAGGATGGTTTAATGAGCACACAACTTATAATTTTCCACATCTTCATGCTCCACTAGCTCTTAGAACAGGCAGACTATAAGAAGCGTTGTATTACTGCAAGGAGAGCACAACCCACAGATGACTAATAATACTGTATACTGAGAAAAATAGGTACTGTGCTGAGAAAAATGAATGAAAGTGTGTATGGCAAAATAATTTTTAATTAATTTGGCATTATATTTTCTATCAAGTGAGAAAATGGCTGAGTTTTTTAAAATATTAAAGGAACTCAGAATAAAATTAAAATACCATTCCAGTCACTATTTAATTTTTATTTCTTTAGTCTTTTGTTATTAAGCCTATTATGTGAGGATTCTAGTATAATTTAGTGTTAAAAAAATAGATAACAGTACTTGTCAGTATCAAAATTAACAATAAATATTCTTTATTTCTTTTCCTGTTTGTAAGCTCCTGAACAATCATTTTTTTGGTCTACTCTTCCTTTTCTGTAATCATTGGTCTGCTCTTCCTTTTCTGTGATCATAGGTTAGGATGTCTTGATTTTAATCTCAAGAAACAAATAATCTAATCTAGTAGATTTATTGCATTATTCTTCACCAAACATATATAATTATGAAATATGCTAACTTTTAAAAGATTCAACCATTCAACAAATATTTTTGGACAGCTATTACATATTGCGCATCCCTATGTCTTGGAAAGTGATGGAAAAACACAAAGCTCATAGTGCACTGAGCTTACTACTCCCGTGAGCTTACTACTTCCGTGCAGTAGACAGCAAACAAACATGTGTCTGTTTCCAGATGAAATTAGTGTTTGATCAACAGACTCAGCTAAGTGATGCCCTTCCCCAGTGGGTATCAGTCTGTTGAGGGTCTAGAGGAATAAAAAGGTGGGAGAAGTAAGAATTGGGTCTTTCATGCCAGATTGTTTTAGTTGGAACATTGGTCTCCTGCTTCTCAAGCTTTTGGACTCACCCAAAAAAAAACTGTTAGTTTTCCAGGGTCTCAAATTTGTAGGTGGTGGACTAGAAAATCATGAGACACACATATATGTGTTTATGCATTTGGTTCTGGTTCTTTGTGAAACCCTGACTAATGCCATAGACAGACAGACAATGGGGTATGAAGATAGTGAGGAAAAAATATTTGTTAGATGGGTGGACTGAAGAAACCACATGGGTATCTGAAAGATTTTCACTTTCCCACCTCTCTTGGCCAGGAGAAAGAAGGAAGAAAAGAAGGATAAAGTAAAATGGAATACCTTGATGCTGAACAATGCTCAGCCTGGTCAAGCCACAGCAGAAAAGCTGACATAGTTGGAACATCATGGACAGAAGAGAGAGTGGTAAGTAGAAGGTCAGAGTGCAAGAAGGATTTATCCTGTTATACCACACACACACACACACACACACACACACACACACAGCAGAGTCACCCCATTTGGCTCTAGGATTTCTGATTCTGTGAGTTTCCTTCTCTGGGCTGTCTTGGGGATCTCCAGGTCTCCCCAAGCCTTTAAACACTGATAGTGACTAAAATTGAGTGAAAAATTTCAAGCCAACCACACTCAAGTTATTGACCCACCAAATCTGTGTAAGATGATAAATGTTTATAACTGTTCTAGGCTACTGAATTTGGGAAGCACTTTATTTTAAGCAACTGCATACTATTATCCATATATAATATAACATGGTCTTCCTAGTCAGAACCTTAAACCTCTGATGAGTAACATATAATCCCAACCTATTTAGTTATGTATATATGAATGTACATATGTACTATATGAATCATTATGTATAATTATTCTATTTCTTTCCTGGGAAACACCTCCCAAGAGACTCTTAGGAACTTCTTCATTTGGGATATTTCTGAAGAAGTCTATTATGGTTTAATAAATAAAAAATCACTTTAAGGCCGGGCATGGTGACTCATGCCTGTAAGCTTCAGCCATTCAAGTGGCCGGGGCTAGGGATCGCGGTTCGAGTCCCGCCTGGGGCCCGTAGCGAGACCTAGTTCCAAAAAAAAATAGCTGGGCATGGTGGTGCATGACTGTAATCCCAGCTACCTGGGAAGCTGAGGCTGGGGATTGCTTGAGTCCATGGTACCCCGGGCAACAAGAGCCTGAGGTTCCATGGGCAAGAAAAGCAAGACCTAGTCTTAAAAAAAAAAAATCACTTTATAATACCATGCCTTTAGTTTTTCTTTTGTTTTGTTCCTACATCTGTTTTGTATTTATATACATTTGTTTTATATTTTTATATAATCTTATAAAAGATTATAACTGATAATATATTTTCATGAGAATTTCCCCCAGAATGTCACACAAATATTGACCACAATTTGCATATTGCATGATATAATTAATGCATTGTCATTGCATCCTTGTAGCTTCTTCATAAGGTTGACATTTTTCAAGCAAGCAACTAGGAATAAAATCTTTTTTTCCTCACATTATTTTAACAATTCATTCAATCACTTCTTAGGAACAAGGAGATAAACAAGTTGACCTTTATGCTTTAAATAAATTCTATGTTCTGTCCTCTCAGGTTTTTCTAATATCTCTAATGTCAATTCCACCTGCCTGTGAAAGTCTTTATATGAGGGTTTGTTTTTTTTTTTCCAGTCTTGTATGTAAGCCATTGTCTCATTTGGCTAAAAACAATAGTCAATCTAACTAAAACAATACTGTAAGAGCTGGCATTTCCTGAGCCTACCTAAGTACACAACTCTATGCTATGAGCTTTACATGTTTTCATTCATTTAATCTGTATGACAATCCTGTGAGATAACTACTGTTATAACATCACCATTTGGAAGCCCAAGAAAGAATATTATCCTTCAGAAGGGAAGGATCTGGAGCTCTGTCCCCTATTGAACTAGATTCAAGTCCACACAAAAGCAGCCCCAGCGCATAACTCCCAAACCCTCCAATACCCAAGCCCATTCTTGACTTCAGCCTGGGGTTCACTGTGTTCTGACTGAACTGTGTTCCTGTTCCTCTCCCCAAAATACATCTGGGGAAGCCTGAGTCCCGGAGTGACTGTGTCTGGAGCTAGAGCCATTAGGAAGGAAGGTGAGTAAGGTTACCTGAAGTCATAATCTATGGGGAATGGTATCCCCAAACACAGTTTTCTTCCCTGTATAGGCACAGAGTTTTCTTCCCTGTATATGACAGAGGAGCTTATGAGATGGCACTATGAGAAGGCAGCAGTCTACAACTTAGAAATAATTATCTCACTGGAAACAACTCTGCAGGCACCTTGAACTTGGACTTCTAGTCTTCAGACTGTGCGAAAACAAATTTCTGCTGTTTCTTCCATCTAGCCTGCAGTCTTTTGCTAAGGTAGCCCAAGCAGACTCACATACATCCCTCAGCTGCTCCTGCATGAAACATGTACAGCGAACCGCGCTTGTTAATGTAGTTACACATCTTATGTCAAGTTGATTATAATGAATTGTCTAGGCAATGTTCTTTCAGTCCTTCTTATTCTCTGATGCTTAAAATTCATGTCTCTTTCACACTAACATTAGGTTTAAAACACTTACTATGGAGTACATATTACTGCTATTAATCATGTCATCTGGATAATATAAAATTTGTCAAATATAACCTTCCTCCTTAGCTATAGAAAATGAACAGTTAATAAGTATATATTAAACTTTACAGCTTTGGAATATTAACATCCCCAATGTTTACTTAATTTTGAAATTAGTTGGTTATGCCTTAAAGACACCATCTAAATATCAACACCCTTATTTTCTGAGTTCTGGCTATTCATGACTTGGGCTTCCTCCTGCTAAATCCTTGCTCTGCAGACTTCCTTTTGATCCCTTCCTC
Organism: Uropsilus gracilis; assembly: GCA_004024945.1. Classification (NCBI taxonomy): domain Eukaryota; kingdom Metazoa; phylum Chordata; class Mammalia; order Eulipotyphla; family Talpidae; genus Uropsilus; species Uropsilus gracilis. Next base: position 8,176 of record PVHY01022157.1, read on the forward strand.
CCAGATCTCAACCAGATCCTGTAGCTTCAACTTTTCTGCCCCTTTCTGGTCTTGCAATGCCCCATCTTCCCAATGTTGTCGTCTCTTAACCTTGATAACACTGTCAAGAAAGCACATTATGAGTTGGGTTTTAAAGTAAGAGGGCCAGATTTTAAGGATTTCTCCATCATATGGTATCACTAGCAATGGTTGGACAAGCTGCTTAAATATGTTCCTAGCTTCCTCGTTGGTTTAATGTGTCAATAATTGTACAATTACTAAGAAGAATAAATGAAAAACACTTAACTAACTTTATAGACCACCATAAACAATGAGTCACAGCTACTATCAGTTGTAGATTAAACACTTTCATCTATTCTTTGTATGTGGAAATTGCTGGATCTATTTATATGACGGTAGTTTACAGATTTTGAGAGAGAATGCCTGACTAGAAATAATTGAAGCTAAAGAAATGATAGAGGTTTAGAATTTTAAGAGTTTGATAAGCCTGAAAATAGGGTAAATATTTGAAGGCAGGTCATTTTGTAATGACAGAGATAAGTTGATACATGTGATCTTTTGGGATAAGCTATCACCTTCCCTAGACTACTGCACCTCCCATCTCCATCTGTTCTTTTCCTCTGCACACATGGGTCCCTTACTGTTTCTATAGGACATCCCAAGCTCAGGATCTTTCCATTAGCAATTTGATCTCCCCAGAAATCTCTTCTCCAAATATATAGTTGGTTTACTCTCTCAGTTCCTCTCAGAAGCTGCTGATGAGTGACTCTAAGGAAGAAAATCTTCCCCACAACATGGAAAGCAGTAGTCTGCCCATCTCTCTCTGTCTGACCTTCCTGTTTTACTTACTGTCACCAAAGACACCGAAGCATCGCTTGCCTTTTACCTTTCTCCTCAGCTAATGCAGAAAATCCACAGGAGTCGGACTTTGCTCATCACCCTGTTACCAGCACCTGGAACAGCACTGACATGAGAGGGCCACACAGTGGAAGTTTATTGAACTAATTGAATGGAGAAATGCACCTCCCACTTAGGGCTCTTTTAATAGTTTAAGTCCAGAGCTTGCATCAGGGTTCACAACATCATATCCTTCTATGGAACATGACCAATGAATAATGGTCAATATCTACTATTGAAGTACAGTACAAATTTATTCACTCATCAGGTACTTGAACATCCACTAGTTGTGACTTCTGCTCTCAAGCACCTTCAGTAGACTTAATATAAACAGTACCTTTTCACTGATTGATACTGTGCAAATAACAACACTGGTCAAGACAGGCACGGTAGCCTGTGCCTGTAAGCTTCAGCCTATGAAGCGGCTAGGGCTAGGGATAGCAGTTCAAGTACCACCTGGGGCATGTAGTGAGACCTAGTTCCAAAAAATATATATATATAGCTGGGCATGGTGGCAAATGACTGTAATCCCAGGTACCTGGGAAGCTTAGACTGGGATTGCTTCAGTCTGTGGTACCCCGGGCAACATGAAGTACAATACAAAAGCTTTACTGCCCTAAGAATTCCCTGAAGATCACTTCTTCATTCCACCCCCTCATTCCCTAAGCCCTGGCACCATTGACCTTTGTACAGTCTAGTTTTACATCTTTCAGAACAATGTCATGTAATAGACATCATTCTGTGAGTAACCTTCTCAGGCTTCTTTCACTTAGCAATCTTCACTACGATTTACCTGTGTCTTGGGGAGCTTAGTGGTTTGTTTCTTTTTATCATTGATTTGTAAGTAATGATATGGCTTTGTCATCATTTGTTTATTCTGTCACCTATCAGAAGATATCTTTATAGCTCCAGTTTTTGGTGCGCCAATGTAATTTTTGTCTGTTCCTGTGTGAGATGAGATGTGTTTTCTACCTCCCAAGGTTTTCAACTGTTTATGAAAATGCCTTACCATTTTCAATAGTCTCTGTATCAATTTATATTCCCAACAACAGTGTAAAAGTGTTCTCTTCACTTCACATCCTTGCCAATACTTGTAATTTCTTGTCCTCTTGGTAACAACCACTCCAGCTTGTGTGAAATACTATCTCATTGTGATATTGATTTGCAGTTCCCTAGTGTTTTGTGACATTAAGCACCTTGATATGTACATGAGCTCTGGCACTGGTATCTCTGTATTTAAAGGCACAAACATCTCTTCCAGTCCATACAAATGGATTCAGCAGGTAAAAACTTTCTGTAACTGATTTTCCAGGCTAAAAATACCTTGAAGCAGATGACAAGGTTGTTGCTGGGTCTGGAATGGTTGGCAGGCTGGTTACAGGAATTCAGATGGGCATGGCTCCTCTTTGGTCTCTGGGTATATGGGAGTGTCTCCAGAATTTGTTCAGCAGGATGTTACTAGACAAGGATCTACTTCAGGATGTATAGTTGGGTCTTCCATCAGCAGATCTATTACCAGGTGTGTGAATGGTGAGGCTCTCACCAGATCTCAGGGAAGACTCCATTCAGGTCTCTGATCACAGCACTAACTCCAAACCTGAATTCCAAGTTCAATTCCAGGACCAAGCCTGGAGCTGAATCACTGGAAGCAGGACAACCACTGGTGTAAGTTCCAATCTGAATTCCATCAGAATCTAGACCCAAGAAAGTCAACTTTCAGTTCATGTCAGAGACTAGAGACATTGATACCCCCAGCCAAAGCAATCTGGTAAGAACAGCAACCTCTGACAGGATCTTGTTGTTTTATTGCAGTTCAGCTAATTGCCTGAGACCTACCAGTTGGCATGTATAATCAGACTGCTTTGTTTAACCTGCTTTATTTAACTTTTATTTAACCTACGTATTCAAACACCAATCTCATCCCGAAGCACCCTCACAGACACACCCAGAATAACATTTAACCAAATGTCTGGTCACTGGCAACCCGATCAAGATGATACATGGAATAAACCATTCCAGGAGGAGTTGACATAGTAACCCTGATTAGACACACCCCACACTCACACAAAGTCCTACCTGAAGGATGAAAATTGGGCTCTACTTATTTTACTAAAATGCTTGTTATTTTGTGTGACATATAATAAAGAGCAAATGTCAGTGAGTGGAATTATAGGTTTTTTTTTAACATGCCTACAGATTCTTTCCTAACTTTAGCATTAAAAAATAATGAGTGTTTCAAAGGTTAGATTCAGCAGTAACAATGGAGAACCCCTGTGGACTGAGGGACTTGGCTTTCCCTATTCAGACCCCAGAGCAGTACTGAAGTTCAACCTTGGGTTAGAGCCCATAATCTAGTCAAGGGCCTGAGGGGAGGTTTTTCCAGATCAAACACTGTTGCACTGTTGACCACCTCACTATCACTGTCAAAGTCTTCCCGAGTAGAAATGAAAATGTGCATGCTAAATAACATTCACTCCTCAGTACTATCTATCTATCTATCTATCTATCTATCTATATATATATATTTCTATATATATATAGATATATATATTTCTATATATATATATTTCTATGTGTCTTTCTATGTGTAATATCTATATAGATATTATATATATTTCTATGTGTCTTTCACAGTATAGTTTAATGGAACCAAATTGTTGTCTCCTCCTGCAAAAATGTATTCAGTTATGAAAACAATAAAACTAATAGTCCCCCACTAGCTTTATTGATATTTTCATTTTCATGAACAGTATTTCAATTCATAGGACCACTTTTCTTTTTTGATAATTTATGAAACTAATAAAAAGTGACAGAAGTATTTCAAGATCAGCTAATAACATGTATGTTTTTGTCAGCTTTTACCTTCTTATTATTTTATGTGGTATTGTCTCTCTTACTAAGGAAATCAACATAGCTTTCACTCTTGTCCAGTGATTGGGAGAAAATAATTTCCTTTCAGTAAAGAAATATGAATACCAAAAAAATTTCTGAAGATTTTAATAACTAAAATGACAAAACTGCCTGGAAAGATAGATATACCTTTCGTAAATATGCACCATCTCCTTTGTGATCTTATGAATAGAACAAGAAATGAACTTCCCACCTTAACAGTCAGAGAGAACAAATGCAAAATGCAAAACAAAGCTGTTTTATAATGATTTATGATAGATCTTGTCTATCAGAACCTCCTCGTCATGTACTGTGTTCAGCTCTTTAAACAACCATCTAATCTCCACTGTATGGATTGTATATGTTATTACCCCTACAGTGGAGAGGAAATTAAGGTGAATTGAGATTTTTAGCTCATAAAGCTAATAATGGGCACAGCTGGGAGTTTATCAGGAAGGCTGGCACCAGCATCTGTGCTCTTAACCTCTTGCTATACTTCTTTTTTAATGTTCAGATTTTGAGATTCTCCCTTTGTTAGAAAAAAAAGTTGGTTAAAATAAATTAAGCCAAAGTGATTATGTATTATTCTATGTCACACATGTGAGAAAGACCCACATCAAAAGGCCAGACAACAAGTGTTGGTAAGGGTGTGGAGAAAAAGAACTCTGCACACTGTTGGTGGGAAGGTAGACTGATCTAGCTTCTCTAAAAATAGATCTACCATATGACTCAGCAACTCAACTGGTAGGCATCTACCTAAAGAATACAAAAACACTAAGGTATACTTGCCCTCCTATGTTCACTGCAACACTATTTACAATAACCAAGTTATGGAAATACCCTAAGTGCCAAGGAGAAGTGGATAAATAAAATGTGGTGTATAATGCACAGTAAAATATTACTAAGTAACTAAAAAGAAAAGGTTGAAATCCTGTCATGTGCAACAACACAGGTGGAACTAGAGGAGGTACTTCTAAGTAAAATAAGTCAGAAGAAGAAAGACACCGCATAATTTGACTCATGCATGTAGAATATTTTTAAAAAAGCAAAAGAACAGATAAAGCTAAACCAAAACAAGTTAGAAATCTAACTAGAATTGAGCCTGCCCAGAGAGAAGGGAAGAAAAGGGTGTGGAGAAACTAGGAGAGTGGGGTTATTGGACTACAATGGAGAATTTTTGGTGCCTTGTTGGTGAGAGCAGTTTGATAAATTATCTGAAGAGGCCTGTACCCCAAATCAAAAACATTGCAAATGAACATTACCTCAATAAACAATAATATAAGTACTTTAAGAGCTATTTTCTAAAGATTGACTATGAAAAACATAATCATGGTCTCAAAAATAAATGCATATACCAATGAAAAAATAAAGCCCTATAGAAGGAAGGAAGGCATGAAAGGGAGAGTTTTCACTTAAATCACAAGGCAATAAGCATGATTGCAGATATCTAAAAGGTGGGTTCACCCAGAGGCAGAGAAACACATAGGCATACACTGAGGGCAGCTCTTCGAAGAGTCCAGATTCCAGATCAAGGACTTTGGAGTTGATCCTGAGGTCAGGTGTTTTGAGAACGTTCATTCCTTTAGATCTATTCATGAAAAACTAATTTTGTGATGATTACTGAGAGACAGTAGAGATTATTACATGATCTAGTTTAATAAGGGTGGACTCCAGCAGGAGGGAGTGGTCCCATGCCCAGACTTCGACTGACAGGAGACCTACAGGTATCCCCACACAGGTCTGAGCAGCCGGCATGGGGGGGTTCAGGGGAGCTTCTGCCCTCAAGGGGGCGACCCTCTGCTGGTGGGCTGAAGAGTATGAGGTGAATGATGGCCCCCCTCCGGGTTATCCCACTCCAGTCAGTCCTCACAGGGAAGGAGCAAAACACTAATCCAGCTGCAGATATACAGGAGGCAAGGGGAATGAATAAAGGCCCTGGACACACACATCTCTTACCTTGGCTGGGAAACAGATTCCCTGTGCCATAACTGTTAGGTGAAGAAGCAGCAAAATAGGACAGAAGCTAGAATGAAGGAGACAGCCATCAAAAGCCAGGAGGCAAGCCTCGCCCTCATCGGCCACAGGCGCTACTAGGCCCAGGTGCTACTAGTCCGGGCGGGCTGAATCCTTTATGTATGGGATTTCAGTCCATCAGGCTTCGGAATCCAGGTGGATGAGCTGGGGCTAGGGGAGCAGGCTCTCCACGCTGAGCCTTCTGGGCTTGTGCAGGAGGTGGGGGAGCCCTTGTCAGGGTGTAGCAGGGAGGCAGGAGGGAGGGAGTGTGCAGGGTGCAGTGGTGCAACATTTACCCCTCTCTGGACTACTCTCACTCCAGTCAGTCCTCATCAGGAACAAGAGCTTGGTAAGTAATGCAACAGAAGAAATAGATGAGGAGAGCAATTTGAGTAAGAGCCCTGGAGACACATATCCCCTAGGTAGAACCCAGAAAGACCTTGGAGCTGGCGATGGAACACGGGACTGTGAGGCCAGCCATGGAGATGATAACTGGGATTGCCACAACACCAGCATCCTCCATGAGACTAAGGAGCCAGAATTGTGGCCTGGAGAGGCCTCCAGCTAAAGTGCGGCGCGCCCCCCTCTGTACAGAGGGACGAGGGCCACAGAAATAAGGCCGTGGCCTGACATCCAAGCAGCTATCCACAAACAAGGAAAACAACCAGACCAAACTTCCATCGACATAGCTCCCTTCCAGGGAATTTTTTCAACTAAAGACGGTGTGGAAGAGACATACAGAACGGGGAACTGGTACGATCTGGCTCCAAGCAAGCTTAAACGGGCTGCCCATGCTAGCTAAGACTACAATGATAGCACCCCTGGAACACTGAACCTCACCTAGGAAAGGAACAATGCTCCAGAGGCGAAGAAAATAAAAGACTTAAGGGCTAAATGGACCAACAAATAATAAAGAGGAAGGAAAGGGAGTGACCAGAGGGGGGCTGAGGGACATCCCCAAGGGGACCAAAAACCATGCGTGGAGGAACGACTGTGTGTGATATTAAAAATAGATAATTAAGCAATAAAGGGAAAAAATGAGGAGGCTCTAGTAGGTTCCAAATGCATTCGGACTGGCTGCCCGCTGCAAAGTGATGCCTGGAAGTCTGAACAGCACAGTCTACCATGTGCTACAGAAGGACATTGCTACAGAAAAGGAAAGGAGGAGACCAGTGGGCTAATACTGACCAACAACTGGCAGCATGAGAGGAGCTGGCGTGATCAGAGGCAGAGCACACAGGTGAGAGGGGGGAAGACCATTCCCAAGGGGACCAAATATGAAAACAATAAACATAAAATAAACATACGCATCATATTAGCAGAAATAAGTCAGAAAGACAAAAAACAGAATCCAAATGGCTTCACTAGTATATGAGACATAGGGAAAACAAACAGAAGGCCAGGAGGAAAATCCAAACAAGCTGAAAAACAAACTGAAGTTCACAACTTTGTGGGGGGACGTGGTGGCAGGTAAGGGAAGGAACAATCAGGGAGGGGAGAACCCCAGGGATTACAAAGACATGAAATAATTATCTATATAATAAAGCATGTATAAAATAATTAATTAATTAAAAACATCTTTAAAAAGATAAAAATATGATAACTATGAAAACAACAAAAATTTAAGTTAAAAATAGGGTGGTTGGACGTAGTAGGACATACCTGTAATCCCAGCTACCTGGGAGGCTGAAGCTAGGGATCACTTGAGTCTGTGGGTTTGAGACAACCCCAGCCAACACAGTGAGACCTGATCTCTAAAAAGATGGGGGGGAGCGGTGGACTCCAAGCTTATCTTGTTTAAATATTTCAAATGTTCAAAGTTTAAACAGTAATAGCAGATGATGTATGTTTATCTTTTTATTAGGTACTTGTCATTTGGTCACTGAAATAATATTGTTTTACAAGCAGAGAGATATTCTGCTTTTCTGTCTAGAAGAAGTAAAATTTAATCCAACTTAAGGCACAGAATTGTACTTAAAATTCAGTCAAGAGGCAAGCTCAGCATATAGAAGATGTACTTGAGTATAAACTACATTCATTTGCTGTCAAACAATTTTGGAAGTTACTTTTGATCATGTAAATAGATGATCTTTAGATAAACTAGGAAGTTGATATTAATGAACAAGAATACAGTGATTTCCCTGTAATCTTATTACCCATGGATAAGCTACTACCTGCCTTTTGACATATTCCTTTTCACACTTATTTTTAGGTATCTTTGTAGTTCTATTTTAAAATAAGAATATATATACAAGGCCACATCCTCTGGCGGCTTTCGGGTAAGATTTTTATCCTTTGCCTCACTCCTGTTGATTGCACCAGTCCTGGGTCTGCAGCCTCATCACTCTAATCTCTGCCTCCATCTTCTTAAGGTCTTCTCTGTGTGTAACTCTTTGCATAGCATATTTTTTCTCTGCATGTCTCTGTGTCTAAATTTCTTTCTTCTAAATAGACATCAGGTATTGGACTTAAAGTCTATCCTATTCTGTTATGTACTCTGCTTAATCTCATTTCAAAGATTCTATTTGCAAATAAGGTCATATTCACGGGTACCAAGGGTTAGATCATGAACATATTTGAGGTGGGAGGGACCCAATTCAACCCATGAAACATGTGAACCTTAAAATAAGATAATGTTCAAGAAATCAGCAGGACATTGTTTTCTAGACCTGATGAGTAGTAAAGGAGACCTGAAAACCTAGCAACAGATCAAACCTTAAAATGACTCTATTCAGGGAGGCTCAGAATCTGGGCCAGAGTTGAACCTATGTGGCAAGAGCAGGATGCTGGACCGTGAAGGGGGGAACAGGAGAACCAGGGGTAGGACTGACCCAGTTGCCATACATACTACCTCCTCTTACTCATAAACCCTCCCCGTGGCATAAAGCCTAATCCCATAACCTCATCCTTTAACATGCTCTTAACCCTGACTAATCTCGTTCCTTAAATTCCCACAGCATAGTCCCTCTATCTACTTCATTTAAATATTTTATTACAACCTTTCTTGGCATATTTTGCTATTTACTTTGCTTCTTCAAAAAGCCTGCAAGGAACCTGAGATTACACGCTCCACCTGATTTTTTTCTTTCTTTTTTTTTTTGCTAAGCCGTGAGAGCAGTCATAGCAGTGCTAGGGATTTAGAGAATATCTGTTGCACATCAAATACTTAGTGGAAAAATTAACTGTTGCTTTGATGTGAAAGGGGGCAATATGACTGCAGTCTAAAGGGTAGAGCAAGTGACACAGGGCCTCATCTGTGGTGTTCTTCTCACTCCTGAACTTAGAAGAAGTCCAAGTTGTCTCTCACTTGTGTCCATTTGACCCACAGCCACTCCATTTTGCTCTCCCCATATAACCTTTCTTCACATTTCTCTTCTCCAAACTGGAATTCAATCACACACTTCAATGTATTTTTACAGAACCTGGATCTAGAAAATACAAAGATTGCTGTGAAGACCAGCAACTCTGTGGTCCTAATGTAGCCAGCATCCAGAAAAGAAAGGCCTGTGCGCATCAGATACATCTTCTTAGCACACCAGCATGGCCATCCCTTGAGACCAACATGGCATGAGTAGGCAGTGGAGACGCAGTGAGCCTGGAAGCCTCCTGATTGCTACAGACACCTGCCTCAACTAATATGAAGTCACCACCTAACTCCAAGTCCGTGCCTTTCAGCTAACAGGGGCTTTTGCTCCCAGCATTTCTAAGAACTAAATTGCTTTTTTAACAGCAATTATAAAAGTGTTAACAAAAAGCTGGCAATTTGGATAATCAATAGACTGCTTTTACTTTGGAATCATTATATCAGATTTTCCTCATTTAATTCTAATTTGATGCCATGAATGAAGAAATTGCTTCCTTTCAGTGCACTGAGGAAGAAATATAGATCTTTACACAATCTATAACTTCTTTGAAGAAACATCATTTTCATCTGATTTAGCATTTTAAAGAATTCATTTTCATCTTTCTGTTGAATGGGCACCAAAAAAATCATATTTTGAATACTGAGAGGGCACAGAATGCTATAAATGGCACATAGATTTTTAAAAACTTGTTAACAATAAGTAAACATTGGAGGAAACTATAATGAGACCAATTTTCCCTGAAAAAAACTCCTAGGATTAAATCACAGTCAAATTTCTCTTCTACATATTATTGACCTTGATTTATCTCTATACATTCTTACAGTGATGGTTGCCCATTCATTTACACAGGTGATTCTGTTTGCTTTTTTCTCTGCATAAAAGAAATATTGGAAATATCAATGATCTAGTATAATTATGAAATATGAAACTAAAAAATAACACATACTCTACCAATTTCCCACACAATAAATAAAAAACACTCTCGAATATGAGCATAAAGCCATATATCTATTTTATTTCAACTGAATTTTTTTTTTTTTTTTTGAGACTAGGTCTCACTATTTTTGCCCATGGAACTGCAGGCTCACGTTGCCCAGGGTACCACAGACTCAAGTAATCCCCAGCCTCAGCTTCCCAGGTAGCTGGGATTACAGGCACGCGCCACCACGCCCAGCTATTTTTTGGGACTAGGTCTCGCTGTGTTGCTCCTAGAGGGACTCGAACTGTGATCCCTGGCCCCAGCTGCTTCATAAGCTGAAGCTTACAGGCATCAGCCACCATACCCGGCTCTCAACTGAAACTCTTAATTCATGGTATGTGAGATTTAAAGAGTACATTGTTCAAATTGCGTGTGGAATAGGTCTCTACTAAATATTATCTGTGATTATTCCACATATTTTGCCAGCTAGGATTGCTCTTGGACAATGAGTAGTTTGACATACTTCATCTGCAATTAATAATGTACAATGTACACAATGTTTCTGTTTTTTAAGTGCTGCCAAATGAAGTAAATGGGTATTTAGGATTAATAGACATCGAAAAGAGATTGATTAATAGACACCTTAGTTTCTGGATAATTTTTTTCTACTTTAGTTCACCTATTAAGTCCATGAAAAGACACTGAAAATCACTTTAGAATGTAATCAGATATGAGCTAGCAGTTAACATTCAAAATTTGTAAGACTGGAAAGAGCACACCCGTATTTTTAAAACCACATTTGCTATTCACTAGCCAGTGATCTGAAAAGCAATTGTATAAGAGTTTAATATTGAAATACTTTCTGGAGGTTACAACTTCAGTAAAATTTTTTCTTATCAACTCCAAGATAAGTCAAGTAAGTTATTCAACAATATCACTTCTGCTGTCTGATCCATAAATATAATAAACATAATACACATTGCAGGCTGAATGAATATACTTGGTGGTCTGGTGTATAGAGGGAAATGTGGTCATTGGATGGGGAGGACTGAGAATCAGGAATTGAACCCATGTCAAGGACAAAGCCCCATTTGAAACCCATTAGTACAAGCTAGAATTCCACAGAAAAAGGGCAAGCTTGTATTTAACTTAGAAATGAATGGCAGGTGGGGTGGGGGGGGAGGTAATCAAGCTAGCTCTTTAAGATGTGGCTGCAAGGGTTTCCATGTACTGATAAAACTAAGGAAAGGGATCACAAACCATGTGACTCCAAGAGTATTAGCATAGCTAAGATATTAGCAGAGCTAACCAGTGCAAAATGGGAGTGTTTCAGGGCAAACCCCGTTCCCAGGGAGGGCTGACTAGCCTACAAACTGAGAGGCCATGGCAGTATGTCAAGTCAAGAATGAGCAATATATAGTCAGCTGGTATACAGAAAAACTGGCCTACCTTGGTTCTGAGGATTTGCCCCAGCCACACTGGTGATTGAACCCACAGCAAATTGAGAGAGTTGACACCATTTGCTTTTGATGTTTATTTTTACATATTTCACAATTGATATAGAAACTGTGGCAAAGAGGTAATAAGTCTGAAGTAGTAAATAAACAATCCATGATAAAACAGCATGGTACTGGTTCAAAAACAGATCATCAGACCACTAGAACAGAATTGAGTATCCTGAAATAAAACCACACATATATAGTCAATTAATCTTTGACAAAGGAGTGAAAAACTTACATTGGAATAAGGAGAGTCTCTTCAATAAATGGTGCCTGGAAAACTGGACTAAGACATGCAAAAAAATTAACCAAGACACCTCCCTCATGCCATATACAAAGACCAACTCAAAATGGATAAAAGACTTGGATGTAAGACCTGAAACCATAAAATACCTCAAGGAAAACTTGGGCAAAACCCTCCATGAATTGCACCTCAGAAATCCATTTCTGGACACATCTACAGCTGGCAAAAAAAATGAAGGAAAACATAAACAGCTGGGACTACATCAAACTAAAACGCTTCTGTACAGAAAAAGAGACAATAAACAAAACAAAAAGAAACCCAATTGAATGGGAAAAAAAAATTTGCCCTCCACAAAAGTGATAAGGGTTTGATAACAAAGATCCACAAGGAACTCACACAACTTAGCAAAAACAAAACAAGACCAGTCAAAATATGGGGAGAAGAACTAAAAAGACACTTCTCCAAAGAGGAAATGCAAATGGCCAATAGGCACATGAAAAAATGCTCAACATTACTAGCAATTAGGGAAATGCAAATCAAAACCACAATGAGATCCCACCTTACACCAGTAAAAATAGCCCACATCCAAAAAACGACAACAACAAGTGCTGGCGAGGATGTGGAGAGAAAGGAACGCTCCTACACTGCTGGTGGGAATGTAAACTAGTCCAACCACTATGGAAAGCTGTGTGGAGGACCCTCAAACTAATGAAAATGGAATTACCATTTGACCCAGCAATTGCTCTTCTGGGAATCTACCCAAAGGAGACCTCAATACTTACACGAAGGGACACCTATACTCGGATGTTTATTGCAGCATTATTTATAATTACAAGGACATGGAAACAATCTAAATGTCCCCAAACAGATGAATGGATGAAAAAGATGTGGTATATATACACAATGAATATTATTCATCAATTAAAAATGACAAATTTGGTGGATTTTACATAACATGCATGGATATAGAAGAAATCATATTAGCAGAAACAAGTCAGAAAGAAAAAAACAGAAACCAAATGGCTTCACTAATATATGGTATATAGGAAAAACAAGCAAAAGGCCAGGAGGAAAAGTCAAAGCAAGCTAAGAACTAAACTAAATTACACAATTGGGGGTGGGGGGGGTGGGGGGGAGTGGTCAGGCGGGGAGGTGGTGAATGAACTCTGGGGAATACAAAGATGTGAAATATATATATGTAAATAAAAAATAAATAAATAAATAAATGACCAATGATACCAGGAGAAAAGATAGAACCAATACCATTATGAGGGAAAAGGAGGAACATGAATAGCATGTACCATAATCACAACAAATGAAACAAAAATTATTTTGATTGAACTTGGGACTATATATTATAGTTGGCTCACCACTTATCAATTTATGGTTTATATTTAGTCTACACCCTTAGAAAGAAAAATATTTTATGTATTTTGTTTATGTATAAGGAAAGATCTCCCCATACTATCTGTATATTTATTTGTTATAGGAAAAATAAAGTGTACAGAGGCATGTACTTGACATGTTAGCATTTAAGTAAAAAAGAGGTAAAAATAAAACTACTTTAATTTCTTCCATAGTCAGGTCATCAAGATAGGTATATAAGAAATTTTTATTGAAGCATCAAAAATCAATATTTCTAAAGAACTAGAGCTAGTAAATTCCAAATCTAGTTAATAATAGATGTCTATGGAATCATAGATCAATAAGTTCTAAAATTATTATTAAACCCTACTTGTATCAATTAAGTGAAACAAAACAAGCAAAATGATAATAGCAAAATATCTATGCCCAAATCATCTTGTTTCTCATCTCAGATATTAGATTGGGAGCCCCAAACTAGTCATTTATTGATAATAAAGCCAGACTACAGATGTGAGACGAGATGCAGAAGACTGATGATTCTGTAATTAAGAAAAAGGAACATTTTCTCCTTTAAATTTTGCCTTTAACATGCTTCTATTAAAGAATATTAAATTTCTATATCCAAAATTACTTTGCATTCCATGACAACACAGAAATTGATAAGATATCTAAAATCAAGTTAAACGATGGAGAAAAGCAATCAATGACTATTGCAATTTCTCCACCATTCCTTTATTAATAATTGTACACTGAGTCATGAGATGTAGCAAGTTTTCAGGAATGAGTGAGAAAGATCCCCTGACAGATGCACATCTGATATGGCATGACAAGGTGTTCATGGAAGTGGCAGAAACATGGGACTGAGCAGGTAAGGCAGGATATCATCAAAGAGTCTAGCTGTTTTAGTTTGATCTTTTTTGTTTAAAGAATAAATAGCTTGGCCTTGGAAAACAAGGGAATTGGGGGGCCGGGAAATAGCATAAAAAAGGAAAAGCCCTTTAAAACAGTGTGGGACAAAAGATGAATTCTAAGGGGAGTAGATTGAACGAAGAGAGGAAAGAAACAGAAACAGTAAGAAAAGAGGTGAGAGAGTTAAAAGAAAAGCCATAAAAAATTTCTTTAAAACTTTGCCTTCTCTACATTAAACTCTAATGATTTCTGTTTCTAATGGCATTTATCTCATTTCTATAAATCAAGAACTCATTAGAGAAAGTTCATGTGAATTTCTGTTATGATCCAACCAATAAAAATGCAAGTTAATGTTCAAAATGTCCTTGGCAGTCTAGAGAGCTAATTTATATATGCCTCAAATTATAAAACAGTGGTGAATTAAAAGGCCAAAAGAAATAAAAATGGTAATCACATTTTAGTGTAAAAATGTATATTCAAAAGTTGGAAAGTATTAAAATTTTAAAATTTATATTTTATATTTATACTTATTGCACTTTTATGAAATAGGT
>PVHY01022158.1:0-22752 GCA_004024945.1 Uropsilus gracilis
ATGGAAGACAAGGAGGAGCAGCCAAAGGAACATATCTTCAAGCATCTGGAGATGGACTCTATCTGGACATTGGTGAGATGATCAGGACTGAGAGACTGAGGATTTTGGGGCAATCTGGGAAAGGACTTTGGACAATACTGAGAAAGGTTTTGGACAGTGTTAAAGTATTCTGAGTCTTACATGTTTCTTTTGTAATTATTAGGATAATTAGAAATCACTTTGTTAGAAATAAATTACTCTGCACTGCAAAAAAAAAAAAAAAAAATCTGGAACCAGACAAGGATGCCCTCTCTCACCACTACTTTCCAACATCATCCTGGAGGTCCTAGGAAGGGCAATGAGACAAGACAAAGATAATAGGAATACAAATAGGGAAAGAAGAAATGAAACTATCATTATATGCAGATGATATGATACTTTATGTAGAAAACAACAAAAATTCCACAGAAAAACTGCTTGAAATAATACACCAGTTCAGTAAGTAACCTGGCTACAAAATCAACACAAAAAAGTAACATTCTCCCCTCCAGGGGTAGCTGGGGCACCCCGAATGCCACCATGCAAACCAGGACTCTGCCCCTTCCACCTCAGGTTCAGGTGGGAGGGGCCACACCCCCTCCAGCTTGCCACAGCCATAGATGAGCAAACCCATGAAGACACATGGGTAAGCCCCTGGAGATCCTGGGAGCAGGGACCAAGTGGGGTTTAAGCTCCAACCACAAGTGGATGGTTGTTGCACGGTACAGCCATCTGCAGCCCAGATCAGCCAAGGCAATTTGTCGCCAACCCCTAGCCCAAGGGGGGCTTGGGATAGTGCATGCATGGCCATCCAGGTCCTGACTCTATGCAGGAAGGTACAGGCATGCAGGCTGGCGGCGGGAGGGTGAATGCCCCTTCCATTTCACTCTCACTCCAGCTAATCTTCAGGAGGAGCAAGAATATGCAGAACACAAACCCCATCATAAAATGGGTGAGGAACAAGATAAAAATCCAGCCCACAATCCTAAACTGGACACAGCATATGGACAATTAAAAGAACCAGTGCATGTGAGACAGGAAAAGCAACTATGGAAACACGATGTCAAAAAGTGCATTTATGCACCCACTGGGTTTGGAAGACCCAAGACCTCATTTTAGAGATGGAGAGGAAAGGAAGGCCCCAGACTGGGGGCATCGGCCACACAGCAAAACTGCAAACTGAGACAGAGGAGATGATTTGCAACAGCCAATCACAAATACCTGTGTCCACAGAGAAACTTCTTCACTGACACTGGCAGGGAGTGAGACCCTGTAAGTCTGATGACAGAACCATATTGTAAAGGAGCAAAACAACAGAGATGGGATTGGAGAAGATAGCCTCCAATGAGAAAGCATGGAAAGACCACAAATAAATACAGACTGGCTGAAAACTTACCAGCAAGGCTAACCTGTTTCCAAGAACACAGTCCCTCACCCAATGAAACAACACTAGAACAGGAAAGAAAGAGATTAACAGACTTAACACAGACTAGTAAACAACAAAGAATGGGGTTTGAGAGAATGGAGGGGACACCCAGGGGAGGAGGGAGAAGGAGGTATCCCAAAAACCATTTACAGAGGTTGTGATTTAAAGAATAAAAATAAAATCTAAAAAAGCCAGTAGCATTCTTATATGCAAAAAAAAAAAAGACAGAAAAAATAAGAAATTAAAACAACCACTCTATTCACCATTGAACCAATAAAATAAAATATCTTGGAATAAACCTAACAAAAGACGTGGAAGATCTACACAAATAAAACTATAAAACACTTAAAAGAATTAGAATTCTCAAAGAAATGGAAAGTTATTCCCTGATTATGGATTGGGGGAATTAACATTAGCAAAATGGCCATATTGCAAAAGTAATCTACAGATTCAATGTGATCCCAGTAAAAATTCCAATGACATTCTTTAAAGAGATAGAATAAAAGTCAATGAAATTCCCATGGAATAGTAAAAGACCACTAATAGCCAAAACACTCCTGACCAAAAAAAAAAAAAAAAAAAAGAGAGAGAGAGTAGAGGTTTTTCACTCCTAAAATATATTACAAAGCCAAAATAATTAAAACAACTTGGAAGCAAGTCAAAAAGAAAAAGACAGGCCATCAAATGGTTTTGCTATTATATGGGAATGGGACATGGGAAAGATAAGCAAAAAGCTATGAAGAAAAGTCAAAACAAGCCAACAACCAAATTGAAGTCACAACTCGGGGTGTGGGGCAGGACATAGTGGGAATTGTCAGCGAGGGTGGGGGGTGAATCCTGGGGATTAGAAAGATGTGAAACATATATAAATAAATGATTTGATCATTAAAAAAAAAAACAAAAAAACTTGGTACTGGCATAAAAGCAGACAAAGAACAATGGAACAGAACTGAATGCCCAGAAATAAACTCACACAGGTACAGTCAACTAAATTTCCATAAATGGTTTAAAACCATACAGTGGAACAAGGATAGTCTCTTCAATACATGGTCCTGAGAAAGCAGGAACATTGTATGCAAAAAAAAAAAAAAAAGAAAAGAAAAGAAAAAAAAAATAATCTAGACCACTCCCTCACACCATGTACAAAAACTAATTCAAAATGGATGAAAGACTGGGATATAAGATATGAAACCATAAACTATATAGAAGAAGATATAAGCAAAACATTCTAAGACTTACATTTTAGAAACCTCCTTCAGGACACACCTACAGATGTTACAAAAGTTAAGAAAAACTTGAACATCTGGGATTACATCAAACTAAAAATCTTCTGCATAGCAAAGGAGACAATAACCAAAACCAAAAGAAACCCAACAGAATGTGAAAAAAATCTTCATCATGTACATAAGTGATAAGGTCCTGATAAAAAGGATCCACAAAGAAATCACACAACTTAACAAAAATAAGAAGCCCAGTCAAAAATTGCGGAGATCTAAAAAGAAACTACTCCAAAGAGGAAATATCAATGGCCAATAACATACAAAAAATGCTCAACATCACCAATAATGAGGGAAATGCAAACCAAAACCATAATGAGATACTATCTTATACCAGTAAGAATGGCCTATATAAAAAAAAAAATGGGCAACAGCAAGTGTTGGCATGAATGCGGAGAGAAGACTTTTACACTGCTGGTGGGAATGCAAACTGATGCAGCCACTATGGAAAGCTGTGTGGGTAACCCTTAGATTACTGAGAGTGGGACTCCCATTCAGTCCAGCAATTCCAATTCTAGGCATCTACTCAAAGATTACAATAACTCTAGTCCAAAAAGACACCTATACCCATATGTTTATTGCAGCACTATTTACAATAGTCAGAATATGGAAGCAACATAAAGACCCCAAAATAGAACAGCACAGAAAGCTGTGATATATGTACACAATGAAATACTATTCATCAATCAAAAAACACAAACAAGTCATTTGTGGCAAAATGAATGGAGCTAGAAGGAATTATAGCAGAAATAAGTCAGAAAGAAAATTAGGAATACTCGATGATCTCATTTATATGAGGGACAAAGGAAAAACAATCAAATAGATAAGAAAAAAATTAATTAATTTTTAGCAAACGTAAAGCATAGAGCATAGGGAGGTGAAATTAGGGGGGGAAGGGCAGAAAATCCTAATATGAAGTTCGCTGGTGGTAAGGTGGTGGGAGGACCCTGGGGTAGATAACAATGTAAAATTTTAAAAAAAAAAAGAAAGAAACAAAATTACAAAGGATAGTAATGGCATAAAAATAGACACACACCAAGGGAATTGAAGAGAAAACCTAGGAAGAAAATTGCACATATAGTGTCATCTGATACATGACAAAGGAGCTTAAAACATTCACCAGAAAAAGAAAATTTTCTGCAATAAATGCTGCTCGGAAAACTGAACAGCAATGCAAAATAATGAAACCACTGCTATCTAAATCATATATAAATGTCAATTCCAAAAATGAATAAAATACCCCAACATCAAACTTGATACCATAAAATACATAAAAAGAAACTGGCAAAGCACATAGGATATCCATCTCAGAAATGTCTTAAGTGACTCATCACCAGCAACAATGAAATGAAAGAAAATATAAACACTAGGGACTATATGAAGCAAAAAAGCTTGGGTAAAGCAGGAGACAATAATTAAAACAAAGAGAACCCCCAACTGAATGGGAGGGAATATTTGCTTACCATACAGACAAAGGACTTTTATTACATAACTGGTGGGAATGTAAACTGATTCAAACACTATGGAAAGCTGTGAGGAGGACCCCCAAACTAATGAAAATGAAGCTATCATTTGACCCAGCAACTGCTCTTCAGGGAATCTACCCAAAGGAGACAAATATACAAAGGACACTTGTACTTGAGTGTTTATTGCAGCACTATTTATAATTGCAAGGACAAGGAAACAACCCAAATGTTCCAAAACAGAAGAATGGATAAAAATGTGATATATATACACAATGGAATATTACTCATCAATTAAAAATGACAAATTTGAAGCAATTGAGATAACATGGATGGACTTAGAAGGAATCATATTAGCAGAAACAAGTCAGAAAGAAAAAGACAAAAACCAAAGGCTTTCACCAATAGATGGGATATAGGAAAAGCAAACAAAAGGCCAGGAGGAAAAATCAAAACAAGCCAACTACCAGACTAAAGTATGCGACTGGGGTTAAGGGGATGGGTGGTAGTGGTCAGGGAGGGGAGGTGATAGGAGAACAAAGATGTGAAAAATAGAAATAAATTAAATTATTCATGAAATAAATAAATAAATGAGTGTTGTCAGTAAATTTACTACTGAATTTCAATTTCCAATAATAGACTGTGGATTTTAGTGTATATTGTCTTATTCATCCTTAAATATCAAGTAATTTCCACAATGAGTCAAACTTTGGATTTATTGTTACAGTAAGAGATTAAAAAATACTATTCAGTATTTCTAACTAATCTGTATACTTCTTGTACTGTGTTTATTTTAATCTTTTGCAAAGGACTGACAAGAACATAAATAGTACAATAAATGAATTGAATATAAAAAATACAAATACACAAATCATGCGATCCAGCAATTGTACTCCCAGGTTAAATTACATTTATTACCCTAGCCGATGGTGTTCTGTCCCCAAATACATATATGAAGCCAATGCATGAATGTTTTATAATGTTTGCTTGTTTGTTTACACAAAGATAATCTATGTCAGACCATATGTGGTCTGACATCAAAATATTTTATCTATTTCCAGTGTTCTATATTTTAGAAGAGAGCAGTCTAGGTTCATGGTGTTAGGAAATGAAACTGTCTCATTTCCCCAATGCTATATGGTGGAGAAACTTCTCTCTCCACTGTATTTTCTTTGATCTTGAGCTTCAGTTTATCAGTACACACATCTGGACAATACAAAATGAACAAAATTCTCCCCTTTTTCACAGTGTCTTCAGCATCTGCAGTACTCTGTTGAAGGCAGCCTTTACTTGAGCATTCCTCAGACTGTAGATGATGGGGTTCAGCAAAGGGTTAAAAAGGACATAAAACAGGCAAAGGACTTTTGTCACCTCATCTTGGTGGCCATTGTCTGGGATCAAGTACATCATCATGGCAATGCCAAAGTAGAGCCCAACTACACAGAGGTGGGAGGTACAGGTTGAGAAGGCCTTTCTGCGACCCTCCTTTGACTTGATCTTCAGGATGGCCAAGCCGATACGAATATAGGAGACCATCATTAAGGAAAGGGGTCCCACTAAGATAAAAGTACTAGTACAAAGGGCAACAATGATGTTGATCCAGGTGTCCCCGCAGGATGATTTGAGGAGAGCCATGTATTCACAGAAGATGAAATTCACCTGCTGGTTTCCACAGTAGGGCAACCTCAAAAAGAGAAGCAAATGTCCTAGAGCATTAGAAAAACCAATTATCCAGCAAATGATGGCCAAAACTGTGCACAGTCTCCAGCTCATGATGACTGTGTAGTGGAGAGGATGACAGATGGCCACGTATCTGTCATAGGACATCACCATCAATATCAAGATCTCTGAACAAGCAAAACCCAAGTACAAAAACAACTCTGCTGCACAAGTGACATAAGAGATTGATTTTTTGTGTTTCATTAGGTTTTCCAGCATTTTGGGCAAGTTGCTAGAGGAATAGGCTATGTCAATGACAGCCAGATGGGAAAGGAAGAAGTACATGGGGGTGTGCAGTCTGACATCCACCCAGATGAGTCCCAAGATCATGCTGTTTGAAAGCAGGTTGAAGATAAACAACAGGAGAAATATGCAGAAGAAAAGCACCTCCATGTCCGCACTGAGTTCAAATCCCACCAGGATGAGGTCTGGGTTCCATGTCTGGTTGCCCCCCATTCCTTAGTAACTGCCACTGAAGGACAGAAATGTGATAGTAAATCCAGATCTGGAGGTCAAAAAAAGTGGAGTTATTTTTCTTAAGTTGAACTTGGAGGAAGCAAACGTGATTATCTCTGCTTGAATGGCTATTACCCCCAATGTTTCTGTGCTTTCTGGTGATTATTCATTTCTTTTTAAGTTATTGTATTCTCATATAAGAATTGAGCATAAAATTTTTATGCCAATTAGAATACTACCACACAGCATATAGCAAAATCAACTGAACATGGATAAAGGACCTCAACATAAAACCTCACACATTAAAATACACAGGAAAAACAGACAATGGGCTCCAGGGTAAACATCTCATCTATTTCTTTCAATCTCATCACCAGAAACAAAGAAAATGAAGAAAAAGATGAATAGTTGGGACTGCACTAAACTTAAAAGCTCTGTACAGCAGAAGAGACAACCATCAGAACAAAACAAATCACAACTGAACTGGAGAAAATATTTGTTTGTCATACAACAGATAAAGGGCTGATATGAAAGAGAAACAAAGTGCTTGCACACTTAACAGAAACAGAGTCCAATTATAAAATGGCCAAAAGAACTGAAAAGACATTTTTCTAAAGAAGCAATTCAAATACCAGCAGGCATATGGAGAAATGTTCAATATCACTGATAATCAGGGAGATGCATATCAAACCTCAATAATATTCCAAAATTTAAAAATTATAGGTTTGGTAAACCTATAATGCTGAAAGGCTGTGGAGAGAAAGGAATGCTTCCTCATTGGTGATGGGATTTTTAGCTAGTCCAGTCACTATGGAAAACTTGGTTGTGGTTCCTGAAAACATTACACGTGGATCTACCATATGTTCAGTGATTCCACTCCTGTGAATGTACCTGAAGGGCTCAAGAGCACAATTAGAATGAAACCTATGCAACAACATTCACAATGACCAAGATATGAAAATGACTCAAATGCCCCAAATAGACACGGATAAAAACACTCTGTGATATTCACATGGTGTTATTTTATTCAGCGATCAAAATGCCAAGCCCACATGCACAGTGACAATGGAGGAAATGAAGGTGCTGTAGTACATGAGAAAAGAATAAATACAGGATGGAATAGAGAAACCAAAGGTCAAAAAAAGCCAAAACTTCAGGTTGATCATCGAACTGAAGCGTACAGCACAGTGCGGGGATGAGGAGTCTATCAGGGGAAGAAGGAAGAGAAGTCACAGGTAAAAAGATGGTAGGAGAAATATGGGGATTAAAATGATGAAAGAAAAATATCTTCAATTAAATAGAGTAAAAAATAAAAGGTATAATGTCTTTTAATAGTGAGTCACATTTTCAAAGCAATGAATATCTTAATGTTTAATAATGTATGTTTTCTCAAGCTTGATTTCATTGCCCAATATCATCATTCAACAGACAAGATCTATAATTTGGTATATAGATTATTACAGGGATAGCAGATTCTTAAAGTTCTTTAATCCTAAAGCATCATCCCTGACATATTTTGAAATGACAAATATATTTTAACAAATTGACATTATGTTATGTCTTTGATGTGACAGCAGTTTCTGGTAAGCCAAATCATACCGAGGCAAAAGGTAAGAGTTGCAACATGATTTTAGAGAATAATACCTGAATAAATTCTATCAACTTTCCATACTATCACATTGATTTTATTTAATATTTTCAAAAATATTAGTGAGACTAGAATAAAATTTGTCAGTAATGTGCACAGAAATA
This sequence comes from Uropsilus gracilis, assembly GCA_004024945.1. NCBI lineage: Eukaryota > Metazoa > Chordata > Mammalia > Eulipotyphla > Talpidae > Uropsilus > Uropsilus gracilis. Next base: position 8,112 of record PVHY01022158.1, read on the forward strand.
GATTAGAATGTTAAGATAGATGAAAACAATGTTCCTTCCCCACAGAATCATCACAGTAATAGCAGCTCAGAAATGAAGGCTTGAGGGTCAGTGAGAGCCTTTCTCCACCTACTGTCCTGGAACTGAAGCAGGAGTTCCATGCTCTCTCCAACACTAGTGGAGGAATTGACCCTCATTCGATCCTATAATGTTTAAAGGAATTTTAAACATGACCCTATATTGCTGAAAGGAATTTTAAACATATCAGTAATATCTTAGTTTAATAATTATTAGGATATGGTGACAGTATATGGAAATTTCATAAAAAAAAATTCGATACAGAAATCAAGCACTCTGAGCATATATGGTGAGAATAAACCAAAATATCAGAACCTCTTCTCCTCACAACAGCCCCTCCCAACAGCATCACACACACACACACACACACACACACACACACCTCTGCAGACAGAGGTTTACAGAGCTGGGGCAGGTTTGCAATCTGGGAACATTCCATCTATCCACTCCTCGACTTGAGTCAGGGAGAATGAATGCGTTTCACCAGGAAGGTCATCTTGATTTATGCAGCCTCCAGCTCTACTTCAGCTACCTGAATTGAAACCATCCCATGTCCAGTCTATATATTTCAAATTAAAGATGACATCACATATATTATTATAAAACAATATTACCTTGATGAGAAAATACAGTACAGAAAGTCACTGTCTATGCATAATCCTCGGGATTCTTTCTTCACCAGGACAAGATCCTTCAGTGGGAGGGACATGTGTGGACTGGCCAACACCTTCAGGGTGTTACTCTGAAACTAAGGAGCATTTGGCACAATGATATCGGTTTTCACCATATCAGGAAGTTCTAAGTTAGACCTCTAGGAGTAGAGTTTATTTACAATCACTGAAAACTACAATTCCCAGAAGGAAAATTTGACATGATTACCTTTTCATTTTGTTCTTCCAAAAGTGGGAGGAAAAATCTCTGTCTTCTGTCTCTGGAGGAAGAGATGGTTCTGCCTGCTTTTCCCTTGAGAATACTCTAAGCACTAGTCAGATCACATAGTGACATCACTTTGGGGCTATAGAGAGTTACAAAATCTCTAGGGCCATGTACCTGAAAGAGATGTCACAAACTGGGATATACAGATCTTTAAAAGTATATGTTTTTTCTCAATTCAAGTTGCACTATGATTGCAATGAATATATATTCATTGCCTATATATATATATATATATATATATTCATTGCCTATATACATATATATAGGTAATGACTACATATCTATTCATTGTGTATCTATCTATCATCTATCTATCTATATGAGGATCTGTGCATCTCAGAAAGTTAGAGAAACATCCCTTGGAACCTGCTGTGGCAAACCTGAGAATCCCGGGGATTACAAAGATGTGAAATTTATATATAAATAAATTATTTAATAAAAAACCTAAAAAAAGAAATAATCCTTCAAACCATGCTGCACCTTTCACCAAAGCAGGGTTGATAGATTAAAGTATTCCAGGATTATAACATCCACGAACAGCAATTCCTGTCCCTTGTAGTGTTTTTGAAATAGTTTATTCACTTGATGTGGACTTTCTAATCATTATGTTAGTGACATACAGAGTGGATTACATATATATGAACTTGATATTTCATCATCTGTGATAATGGGACTCTTGAGATTTTCTGAAAGTGACTCCAATGTAAATATTTTTATCATAAAACTCTAGTTTTTATTCACACTCATCATCTAATTAGGGTCACTGGGGATGCTTAATACTACAGGTGGTGGATAATTCAAACAACTGGCAGGCAGATGTAAAGCAAAAAACTGTTTTCAAAAATTATACAAAAATATAAAATAGGGCTAGATTTTCAAATTATGTATTAAGACTACACAATATAAAAACTGTTACATGTTATCTTTAATATGATAATTGTTTACAAAGAGATGAATTTTTAAATTCCATTTCAATTTCTTCCCAAAAGTCTTTATTTAGGTATTATTGACATAAAAGTTTACATATTTGACCTGCACAATGTAATTTTATCATATACCTCCTGTGAAATAATAGCCACAAAACAATTGACACATCCACAATTCACAGTTGTCACTGTGTGAGCCAGTGTATGGTATAGTGAGAACATGAAGTAGATGCTCACAGATTTCAAAGATGTAATATATAAATAGGAACTATCATCAAATGCATTCTACTAGCTCCCCAAAATTAGTCATATATCAACTCAAAACTTGTTCCCTCTGGCAATAACTTTCCCTCAACACACTTGTCCATGTTATATTCTGCTCTCTTCCCAATAGATAGATGATAGACATATTTTCCATGCTTTCCTAAAGTAGAAAGTTCCTATAGAATTATGCCTTTATTTACTTTTTCAAGGAAGTGTCTGAAAATATAACTACCATTAGTTATAACGATACATTTTCAACTTTCAAATCCTCCCAAGGATCACTAAAGCAATTATAGAAAGCAGAAATGTTCTACTTTCAAACAGCAAGGAAATTTTCATTATATAGCTCATAATATATAATTTTCATTATTTATCTCAATAATAACGAGGTACTAAAGGTAATACTTCACTTTTAGTCTTCTGCATCTGATATATTAAACTAAGCATAAGTTCTTAAATTGCAGTTATATTATTATAATTAAAAACAATACTTTTATAATAATTGAACAATAACACATTGTGCCATTATATTCTTAAAATGATATTATAATATAAAATTTCACAAGTAGGTCATATTCTGATGTAATACTAGAATAGCATGGAATATAATGGAAGAGAAGCTTCCTCTCTGGTAGAAAAATAACCAAAGAAACATTTCCTTTGAATCTCTACACACTGGGTGAGAAATTGCTGGATCTTATGCTAGTTTTATTTTTAAAGGAACTTCCATGTTCTTTTCCACAATGCCTGTACCAACTAACATGTGCATCTTCAGTCCTTAAGGATTCTATTTTCTACACACTTCGGGAAACATTTGTCTCTTGTAGAAGGCAGCCATTGAAACAGGTGCAGGTGATTCTGTGATTCTGAGTTTCATTACCCTGGTGAGTATGAAGCTTGAAGAGCAAGTCATATACCTGTGCCTTTCTGTATTCTCTTGTGAAAACATCTTTTCAGACCCAGTTTAAGTTGTTTGTTTTAAGGCTGAGTTGCTGGTGTTTCACATATCCTGGTAGTTAACCACTTAGCAGGTCAGATCAGAATCACCTGAATGATGTCACCACTTGATTAATGTCCTTTCAATGTGCTGACTGTTTCCATTGACAGAAAGATACTTGAATTTGATATGGCACCATCAGTCTATTTTGCCTTTGCTCTTCAGTGCTTTTGGTGACAGGTTCAAGAGTTTATGGGCAAAAGTAATGTCATAAATGTACCCTAATGTTTTCTTCTAGGAATGTTATAGTTTCTGCAATTGTATTTACGCCTTTCATCCATTTTAATTCAGGATTCCTAATCTGCCGCGTGGTCGATGGTACTTGGAGAATTCATCTCTTAAACTGTATCACTTGGGAGAGACTGTTTCTTCCTCTTTTATAGTATGGAACAAATTAACAGTTAAAAATGTTTTACTTTTTACCGAGGCATCTTTGACTCATAACACTGCATATGATTTGGTTCAGACGTATTTAATTTTCCATATGTACATTAGTATGCCATGAAAGAACACCATCAAAAATCCATAAATTGCCACCAAAATCTACTGCCTTCCCAATACTTAGCTCTCTGACCCATTCCCTCTGTTAGTCTCAATTCTAAATTTGGAATCCAAGGGTTTGCTGTGGCTCAGTAATAGCAGTACTTTTATTTTTTCCTGTATTTTACAACAAATGAAATCAATGGTATATATCTTTCCCTTTAGACTTATTTTACTTTGAATATCCCCCTTCCCCAATTTGATCCCTATTTTCACAAGGCAAGTGTTAACTTCCTTTATGGTGAGGTGGTTTTCCATTTATAATATATATTATATATATATTACATCCACTTACATCACTGCTCTTACAGTGGGTTTATGCATCGTTCTGTAACATGGCTATAATAGTTTTACAATGAATATATACAAGTGTATATATTCCTTTGAATTAGTGATTTTGTATTCTTCAACGATGGTCAGATGAGAAAGGAAAAAGTCCATGGGAAAAAGTCCAGATGAGTCCCAAGATCATGCAACATGTCGATGTCTGCACAGAGCTGGAATCCCACCAGAATGAGTTCTGGGTTCCAGGTCTCGTTGCCCCCCATTCCCTAGTGACCACTGCTCCAGGACTGAAATGTGATGGAAGCCCAAGCTGGAGACCAATGAGAACTGGAGTTTTTGTCTTAACTTGAAATCAGGAAGCTTCCTTGCTCATGTATGCTTGAGTGCGCATTTCCCCCAATGTTTCAATGCTTGTTTTTGGTCTTTTCCTCATTTTATTATGAGGTAATTAAACTCAGATAAAAGTTAACAAATATAAACAACTGCATTTCATCAAGTATTTATTCATTTTTGCTTTGTCATTTCTTTCCCGGTGAATATATACTGTTCAGATATTCATCTATTTTATATTTAATTGAAACATGAGTGCTGCAATAATACCAATTTGTCTGTCCTTTAATTTTAAAGTACAATTGTACTGACTTATCTATACCCAGTAAAATTATCAAATATCAGTAAATTTAGTCTAAGTGGAATTATATTAATTTGATCTCAAATTACATAATCTAAGATCATGACATTATTTTCTAATTTCTATAATTACCCATCATTCATTACTTGAATCATAATATTTGATTGTCACAGTAGTTATTTTTACTTGTTATCTCCCATTTGGATTCTTTCATTAATTATCCATGTTTCAGGACATGGTCCTAGTATTCTCTTCATGAATACTACCAAGGAAACATTAATTTGTCCAGCTGTTTTCAAGGTAAACATGTATTAGGTGATCACTGTGGTGTTGCCCAGATATACATTATAAATTATGAAGCACCTCACCACTTCTCCTTAAAATATTGGTTTTTGCTAATGTTTTACTTACCCAATTCAGCTTAGAATATGTTACGTGATTAAAATGTCGAATCCCCTTACCCATGACACCTGGAGACTCAAGGGAGTGCTGCCATCTAGCAGCATATTGATCGAGTTGATTGGACAGGTGGGTGGAGCATAACCCAGTAGACCCATATTCCCCTGCAGCATATTTTCCCTAGCCACTGCAACCTGGGGTTAAGAAGGATGCCACCTGTGACAGCAGCCAAAAGCCACATACCCAACCAGGTCAGCTCAGGTACAAGACAGAGTCAACCATGACCTGGCAAAAGCCTCCAATAAACATGCTCGCTAGCACCAGTTCTGAGGTGGCCCAAGGCTCAGAGAAAGCCTAAAAGCAGATATTAAGGGGGGGAAGGTGACAGGATACTTTCTATAGTGAATACCACAAAATCCACACATAGAGACATACATACAATTCAAACAATAAACCAATTCAGTACAGTAACAGGGTACAAAATAAATGCTCAAATTAGTATAATTCTTTTATGAACATTATCTTGAGGAAGAATTTTTTAAAATATTGCATTTACATTTGTACCAAAAAATTACCAGGGATTAAACCTAACAAATGAATTGAAAGATCTATACTAGGAAAGTAATAAAACACTGTCAAAAGAAATAGAAGGAAACAGCCTGATATTAAAATAGATATAGACACACATCAAAGGAATCAAACAGAAAATGTAGACATATAACCAAATATATTGTGTCTACTCTATGATGAAGGAGCAAAGAACGTACACTGGAACAGAAAAAGCCTCTGCAATGAATGGAGTTGAGAAAAGTGGACTGCAACATGGAAAAAATGAAACCAAATTACTATCTCACACCATATATAAAACTCAGCTTGGAAAAGGATGGGAATTCAACATAAATCTGACACCATAAGAATATATAGTAAAGAACAGGCAAAGTACTCCAGGACATCTATCTCATCTAACTTCTTTAATGACTCATCACCAGAAACAAAGAAATGAAGGAAAAGATAAACATCTGGGACTACATTAATCTAAAAAGCTTGTATACAGCAGAAGACACAATAATTGAAACAAAGAGAATCCCAATCAAATGGGAAGAAACGAAGGTGCTGTTGTTTCACAACTTACCAAAAACAAAGAATTCAATTATAAAATAGGAAGAAGAAGATAAAAGACATTTTTCCAAAGAAGAACATCAGGTGACCAACAGTCATGTGACCAGTGAAAATACTTATAAATAGTCAGGCATAATAATAATCAGGGAAATGCAAATCAAAACCACACTGAGATACCACAGTTTAAAAAAGAAAAAAAATCAAAGAAGTGCTGGAGAGACTGTGGAGACAAAGGAACTCTCCTAATAGGTTGTGAGATTATCACAGACACTGTGGATAGTTGTGTGGAGCTCCCCAGAACTAAACATGAGTCAGCTATAGGATTCATGATTCCATTCCTGAATCCATCCCATTCTATTCCATTCCAAAGTCTACACAAGAACACTACTTGGAAAGAAAGCCTGGACTCTCATATTTATTGCTGCAATATCCACATTAGCAAAGATATGGAAACACCACACTTAAACCAAATAAACAACTTGATAAAACTGTGTGACATATTTACCAATGGTCTATTAATCAGCAATCAAAAAGGACAGAATCATGTCTTTTGCAGCAACATGATGGAGCTAGAAAGGATCATGCTATCTGATGATAGTCAGTAGTGGAAAGATAACTCTTGGCTGGTCTAACATGCAGACTATAAAAAACCAAACAAAGTCAAAAATTTAATAATTGAACATAGAAGTGAAATATTCAGCAAAAGAATGAGAGGGAGAAACAAGGGAATATGGTGACAGGTCATGGGTGATATTTTGGTGGGATAGATATGTGGACTAAAACCATTAAGACAAAAAGTTAAAATAAGGTTAAAAGGTGTAATGCTTTTAAATGCTGAATCACATATTTAAAGCAATTATTATATTTAATAAGAAGGTGAATAATGTATATTATAATATTATTATTGTTATTTTTTAGGCTATTTCCCAGGTATTTAATCTTTATTGGTGCAATGGTAAATGGACTTTTTTTTTTAATCTTTTTCTTCCAACTGATTTTTGTGTATTAGAAGGCTACTAATTATTGTGCATTGATTTTATATCCACACTTTCTCCTTCTAATGTGCTCTCTCTGGAGGAAGAGAATGTTCTGAGACAGTTTTTTCCTTGGGGACACTCTAGTATTCTATTAGTAACATTACTTTGGGTCTACACAGGTTTTCAAAATCTCTAGGGCTCTAAACCTAAGAGAGATGTCACAGATTGGAACAAACAAATGTTTACAATTATTTCAGTTTTCTATATTATGCCATCCTATGATTCCCTTAAATACATATGCGAATCTGTGACTTCCAGAAGGTCAGAGAATATTCCCCTGGAACCTGCTCTGGTAAACCTGAGAAAGAAATAGACCCCATATGATGGTGCAGCTTTCACCAAGCGAGGCTGATAGGTGTAAGTAGTCCAGGATCATAATAGCTATTCCTGGGCTCTTATGGTCTTTCATAAATTTGATTATTTGATAAGGACTATCTCATCTAACCTGATCATTATAATTTTAGTAACATATACTCTGGATGAGGTATGCGTGAACTAGACATTTTTGTCATCTCTGATAATGGGACACTTGAGTACTTTAAAGGTGCCTGTAAGGGCAATATTTTCCTTTAACACCTAAAATACTAACTTTCAATGATATCATTCTATCATTAGGGTCAGTGGACTCTCGTTAAGTCTAGAGCAAGGATATCGTTTTACCCATTGTAGGCAGATCAAAATCTTATTTTCCAAAAGAGATATTCAATAATTTTACAGAAAAAGTAAAAACAGGCCTAGCTTTTCCCCTTTTTATCTTAGAAACTATTGACATATTTTTTCACTGATGATATATATTAATTGTAATGATGACATAAAAGTTTTCCATTCCATAAATGCCATTTTCATTTCCTCTCTCCATATGTATTAAGGGATTATTGACATACAATAATGTTATTATATACAAAGTGTACAATGTCATGATTAGATGACATACTTGTGAAATGAGTTTCACCTCCCTCACTTCATTGTTGTCATAATGTGAGTGTGTGATGAGAATACTTCAAATAGACTTTCCCTAATGTCAAGGATATAAAGCTTGAAGTGATGGCTGAACTACCATTACCAGTCAAACATCGGATGCCCATGATTCAGTAATGTACCAAGTGAAAATGTTTGTGCTTTTGCCAAACAACTCATTCCCTTGACTCAATTATCCCTGACATCTATTCTGCAAACTGCTTCCATGAATTAGAAGACAGATTCCCTAGGTTTGACCAAAGTACAAAGTATGTAATTAGGTACTTTACAAAATTACAAACTATGTAATTTTCCTAGATTTTTGTTATACACATATATGAGAATACAACTACATTTAATATACATGCATACATCTTTGAACATTCCTGATCTCCCACTGCCTTACTCATTTTAAATAGATACATTCTTATTTCAGATAGCAGAAGACTTTTATATTCAACTCTAAGAGAACTCTAATGATGAATAATAATAGAGTATTAGTCTTCTCTATCAGGTTTATTTCACTTATAAATGAATTTTAGTATCAATCACATTGTTGCAATTAGTTATATTTTCTTGATAATGATAAAATAGTAATATATCCTACCAGTATAAAAATAATGATATAAAACACAAGTTAAGTTTTCTTTAACCATTCTTGTATTGATGCACACTTAGATTATGTTTGTGTATAGGCTATTGGTACAGGCTACAAGGACAATGAAGGGAGACTCTCTCTACAGTATACAGATAATCTAAGACACACTTTCTTTGGCTGAATACACACAGGTTTGGAATTGCTGCAGCCTATCATAGTTCTATTGTTTTTAACAAAGAACTTCCATGCTTTTTAACACAATGGCTGACCAACTTACATTACCGCTACAGTGCTCAAAGATTTCCTTTTCTCCACACTTTGGGAAACATTGTCTGTTGTTGTTGTCATCATAACAGGCATTCATACAGGGCTGGGAGATGCTGTGATTCTGAGTTTCAATTCCCAGGGGAGCAAAGAGGTTGGGTAGTCATATACCCATGACTACTTGGACTGTCTCTTGAAAACATGTTTTCAAGTCTTTGGCCCAGTTTAAAAACAAGCTATTTGCTTTATGGCTCAAGTTGCAGGTGTGTTTAATATATTCTGATACTTAATCTCTTATCTGGACAGACCAGATGCACATACTTTCCTCCTGGACTAATGTCCTCTCAGTTTGCTGATATTGTTCTTTGGTTGACAGGTCTTTGTCTGAAATGGTCTCCTCGGTGCATTTTTTCCCATGCCCTTCTGTGTATCTGGTGAAATAGTTACTAGATTATGGTCAAATACAATGCAAATGAAGGGAGGGTTTACACTTATTATTTCCTTCTAGGGATTTTATGGTTTCAGCAACTATATTTAGGCCTTTCTTCCATTTTATTTGACACCCCTAACTTGCCATCTGGTTGAAGCTTGAAAATTCTCCTTTTTAATCCTGTCTGTAGGAAGAATTTCCATTTTTAATTCTGCCTGTAGAAAGAATTTCCATTTTTAATCTAAAGTTTTCTATTTTTTAACCTCTAGGTTATAGGTTTAGGATATTTTAACCTTTAGGTTAAAAAATATATGATTTCATTAAAAGAACTTTGGTTTAAAACACTGCATACCATTTTGTTCAGATGTCTGTTATCCTTCGGGTGTATGTTACTACAATACATCACCATAAAAGACCCACCAATCTCCACCAAAATCCATTGCCTCCCCAATACTAGGCTCTCCTATTCTCTCAATCTCTTAACTCAATTCTACACTTGGATTACTACACTTAGTTTTGCCTCCGGTTTTTTCAGTCCTTTATTTTTTTCTATATTCCATATATGAATGAGAACACTGGTATTTACCTTCCGCATCAGACTTACTTTACTTTGCATATACCCTACTCTAATTCGATCCCTACTGCCACAAGGGCAAATGTTAACTTCTTGTACAGTGGAGTGGTGTTCCATTCATATATATACTATGTCCTCTCACATCACTGCTCTGCTTGTGGGCTTAGACATTGTTTCTATAACACGGTCATTCTCTGGAATCAAGGAAAGGAAACCATCATGGCAGTGCCAAAGTAGAGGCCAACCACACAAGTGGGAGGAACAGGTGGAGAAGAGTTATCTGCACCCCTCCTTTGACTTGCTCTTCAGATTGGCCAAACCAATACAAATACAGAAGACCCTCACCAGGAAATGGAACACCACAAAGATCAAGTTTTGTGGTGAACATATGAGTGTATACAGTGCTCTGAATTAGTGATTTTGCATTCCTCACTAGATACATATGAGTGGATAGATTGAACAGATAACTCTCCAGAGGAGACATACAGGTGATAAACAATATAAAAAAAGTTCACCACCTCTCATCAAAATGAATATATCAAAAAACTGCATTGCTATGCAAACTTACAAATGTAAACTGTCCAATTTTAAAAAAATTCAACAAATGTCAAGTGTATGGAGAATATTTAATGATTTCCACTATTGGTGAGAATATAGTTAGCACCTAGTAAAAACAAAATGAAGACAACTCAAAATATTAAAAATAGAAAAACCATATGATCCAGCATTTGATCTGTCCCAGGTGACAATACTTTTGTTGCCCAGGCATTGGTGTTCAGTACCCAAATACATACATGAAACCAATGTATGGATATCATGTAATGCTTTGTTTGTTTACTTAAAGATAATCTATGGTATCAGATTTGACATCAAAGTCTTGCATCCATCTTCATTGTCCTATATGAAAGGAGAGAGTAGTCTAAATTTATGCTGTTGCAAAATGAAACTGTTCAGTTTCCCCAACACTATTTGGGAATGATAGTACTTTCTCCACTGTATTTTCTTTAATCTTGAGCTTCAGTTTACCAGCATATATGTTTCTGAGCAATATGTACTGAAGAAAACTTCCACTCTTTCATAGTGCTTTCAGCTTCTGCAATGCTCTGTTGAAAGCAGCCTTCACTTGAGCATTCCTCAGGCTGTAGATGAGGGGGTTCAGCAGTGGGTTGAAGAGGATATAAAACAGGAAAAGGATTTTCTGTTGCTCATCTCGGTGGCCGTTGTCTGGGATCAAGTACACCAATATGGCGATGCCAAAGTAGAGCCCAACCACACAGAGGTGGGAGGAACAGGTGGAGAATGCTTTTATGCGACCCTCCTTTGACTTGATCTTCAAGATGGCCAAGCCAATACGAATATAAGAGACAATCATCAAGAAAAGGGGTACCACAAAGATAAATATACAAGCATAAAATACAAATATTTTGTTGATGAAGGTATCCCCACAGGACCCTTTGAGGAGAGCCATGAGTTCACAGAAAATAAAATTTACCTCCTGTGATTCACAGAAAGGCAATTTCAGAAAGAGAATTAGATCTCCCAAGGCAAGAAAAAAACCACACACCCAGCAAGTGATGGCCAGAATATTGCACATTCTCCAGTTCATGATGACAGTGTAGTGGAGAGGATGGCAGATGGCCACGTACCTGTCATAGGACATCACCATCAATATGAAGCACTCTGTAACACCATCAGTTGCATACAGTATTAACTGTGCAGCACATGTAACATAGGAGATGGTTTTTTGGTGTTTTACTAAGTTTTGTAGCATTTTTGGTAAGTTGCTAGAGGAATAGGTTATGTCAATGACGGACAAATGGGAAAGGAAGAAGTACATGGGGGTGTGCAATCTGGAGTCCAGCCAGATGAGTCCCAAGATTAAGCCATTTGCCAGCAGGTTAGAGACATACAGGAGGAGGAAGATGCAGAATAGAAGCACTTCTATGTCTGCACTGAGCTGGAATCCCACCAGGACGAATTCTGGGTACCAGGTCTGGTTACCCCCCATTCCTTAGTGACCGTTGCTCCAGGACTAAAATAATAGGAAGGACAAATATGAAGGTCACTGAAACCTGATGCTATTTCTTTTAAGTTGAATTCAGAAGAAGCAAACACATCTATCTCTGCTTGAGTATTTCCCCCATACTTTATGTTAAAATGCTTGTTTTATTTTTCCTAATTCAATAAGAAGTAACTCAGCTCACATAAAAATTAAGATGTATTAAAGAACTCATACATCTATGCATTTCATCAAATTATTCCTGTTTCATTTGTCATTGTTTCCCCATGAGCATATACATATTTCATATACATACATGTTTAATGGAAAACATAAGTCTGAAATATTGCAAGTCTATTACTTTTTATCTTTTAAAGTACAATTGTAGTCACTAATCTAGTCTCAGTATACTTAACACAAATCAGTAATTTCAATATAAACATTATTCATTAAAGTTAGTGTATTAGTAAACTCAAATAACTTAATATCATATATTTGCATTCTAATATCAGTTAAACCCAATGTTTATCACATGGATTATAATAAATTTGATCTAAACAAGTTCTAGTCCTTACTTGTTATCACCCACTTTGTTTCTTCCATTGATTATCCATGTTTTATTCTGGCATAAATTTTTGATCCATAAAACGTAATATTTTATACTCTTCATTGATAATACCAAGGTAAAATTATTTCATCAACTATATATATATATATATAATACATATATATATATATATAAGTTGGTCATTGTGGTTGCTCACAGATATACATTATAAAAATTTTTATCCATGGTGTATAAATACTTAGATACTTCTTATTAAAAATTTGTTTCTCTGCTCACCTTGTAATTTCTTTCCCAGTTCAGTCTGGAATCAGTTATCTAATTATAAGGTACACCCCCCCTCATTAATCCTTCTGATACAGGAGAGTACCAATACCCAGCAACAGCCAGACTCAGTTGAGTGGACAGGTGGGAGGATCTCGACATATTGGCCAAGTCCTATCTGCCACAAATGATCCCCTTGCCCTCAGGACTCAGGAGAGTGTCAGCCCTCACAGAAGCCAACAGGAAGCACATACTCAACTGCAGCAACTTAGGTACAAGGCAGAGTCATCCATGTCCTGGTAAGAGCCTTCAATAGACATGTAAGCTATTATGAGTATCGTGGTAGCTACACACACACACACACACACACACACACAGAAAGTAATCAATAAGAATGGAGAAAAAAAGCAGACAACATGATAAAAACAATTTAGTAAAGAGCAGGCTATAAAATAAATACAAAAAATTAGTAGTATTCTTTATGAAAATAAGCAATGTCAAGAGGAAGAAATATTAGAAACCATCTTTACAATGTGCCAAGAAAATACCAGGCATTGAACCTAACAAAATGGGATAAATACCTATACCAGGAAAATTATAAAACACTCTTCAAAGAAAGAGGAGAAAACAGCATGGTACTAGAACAAATATAGACACACAGACTGGTGCTTTCAAACAGAAAACCTAGAAATAACACCCACATTATGTTAATTTAATCTCTGACAAAGGAGCAAAAGTCATACACTGCAACAAGGAAAACCTCTGCAATAAATGATGAACAACAATTGAAAAAAATTGAAACCAGACTACTACCCCACACCATGTGCACAAATCAACTGAAAATGGATAAAAGACCTCAGTATATGACCTGACACTGTCAAATATATGGGAGATAACTGGAAAACTCTCCAAGACATTCATCTCAATCTTCTTTAAAGACTCATCTCAAGAAACAAGATAAAGGAATAGTTAAACATCTAAGACTGCATTAAACTTAAAGCTTCTGTTCAGAAAAAGAGATGATAATCTACAAAGAGAAGCCCAATGGAATAGTAGAAAATATTTGTTTATCATATCTAAGATATAGGGCTGATATGAAAGAAGCAAAGCCCTTTCACAACTATACAAAGAATCCAATTATAAAATGGGCAGAAGAACTAAAGAGAAAATTCTCCAAAGTTGAACTTTCAATAGTCATAGGCATATGAAAAAATGTTTGGCATCACTTAAGATTGAGAAAAGGTAAATCAGAATATATGAGAGCACCAATAGAAACCAAACAAGTGCTGGAGAGGATGTGAAGACAAAGGTCCCCACCTACACTGGGACTGTAAACTATCCCACCACTATGGAGAGTGGTGTGGAGGGGCCACAGAACTCTAAAATTGGTTCTACCAAGTGATCCAGTATTCGCCTCCTCAGATTTTACCCACAGGGCACAAGAACACTAATTTGAAAAGAAGCTTTTGTCTTGTGTTCACTGTGCACTATTCACATGGCTAAGATATGCAGTCATCCCAAATACCCCAAAGACAAATGAATACAAACATGGTGCTTCATTTGCACAATAGTATATCATTCAGTAACCTAAAGGACAAACTCATTCCATTTGCAACATCAATGGAGTTTGAAGGGATTATGTTTATTTCAGTGGGAGAAAATAAATATTGGAATGGTCTAACATTAGATTAGATAGATGATAGATATATTAGATAGATAGATAGATGATAGATAGATAGATAGATAGATAGATAGATAGATAGATAGATAGATAGATAGATAGATAGATAGATAGATAG
>PVHY01022159.1:0-22811 GCA_004024945.1 Uropsilus gracilis
AGCCAGTTCCCCAACTCTGTGGACCTCCTCTCCCACGGTGTGGGGAGGGACTCCTTGTTTTCTTGGGTGACATATCCCGAGATGGGGTCTTGGTTCATCCATTCCTGGCTAGTTTGTAGGCGCACTTTAGTGACAGGTCTTCATAATGGTTGTCTCTGCAGTCCGTAATGTTCTATGATAGTCCTTCTCCTGCGTCCTGTCCAGCTGTATTGGCAGGATCCTTATCTGGTCCCTCATGCGTTCTATGTCACTGTTTGCAAAGTTTGTTTTTCTTATTCCTCCTGAGGACTAAGTGGAGTGAGAGTGAACTGGCAAGACCTTCTCCTCCCCCTTTTCCCTGACCCTGAGTGGGTCTTTTCTTGCCCAGGCCAACCCCCGAGGCCCTCTTACCAGCCACCTTGAGCGACAGAGTGTGCTCAGTGGGTGCACAATTGATGCAGCTGCCAGACAGAGGCCTGCTGGCAGCTGTGGGTGCATGCTGATCAGGGCACATGCCGCCCCCACAGACCAAGCTGGCTGGAGCTTTCCTAGCCAGCGCCTAGGCCGATATTTTTATTTTTGATACTCAGTTTCTTTTTTCTTTTAGTGCTTGTGTTTTAGCATCATGTCTAAGAGACCATTGCCAAGGTCATGAAGATTTACACTTGTGTGTTACGTGTTCCTCATAGTTTTAATGTGTACATTTAGATCCATGATCCATTTTGAGTTAATTTTTGTATATGCTGTGAGGTAGGGCTCCACCTTTATTTCTGATGCATGGAGAGCCACGCATCCCACCTTTTGTTGAAAAGACTTCTTGTTTTGGAATACTTGTGAGAAATTAGTTTATCACAATGTACAATTGAAGTCATTCTTTTTTTTTTTTTTTTTTTTTTGAGACTCTCACTATTTTTGCCCATGGAACCACAGGCTCATATTGCCTGGGGGTACCATGACTCAAGCAATTCCTAGTCTCAGCTTCCCAGGTAGCTGGGATTACAGGCATGTGCCACCACGTCCAGCTATTTTTTGGATTTAGGGCTCACTATGTTGCCCAGAGTGGGACTCAAACTACTATCCCTAGCCCCAAACACTTCATAGACTAAGCTTACAGGCACATGCCATTGTGCCCTGCTGAAGTCATTCTTTTTTTGAGATTAGGTCTTGCTATTTTTGCCCATGGAACCACAGGCTCACATTGCCTGAGGTACCACGGACTCAAGCAATCCCAGCCTCAGTTTCCCTGCTAGCTGAGATTACAGGCGTGCACCACCACGCCCAGCTATTTTTTGGGACTAGGTCTCACTACATTGCCCTGAGCAGGATTTGAACTGTGATCCCTGGCTTCCTAGGCTGCTGCTTACAGGCATGTACCACCGTGCCCAGCCCTGAAGTCATTCTTTTAAAAGCTCATTTGATTGCTGAAAAACTTAATTTCTTTCATGGGAGACAACATATGACCATTTTTTAAAAAACTGCATAATTCTCCTGGAATTTTGCTTTGTTAGCAAAGAAAATAATACTCCATGAGCAAGTGAGAGGTATCTCATGAATGTAAGGTAAGTTCAATATTAATAAATGGATTACTATTTCATACCACACTGTTAAATATAAGGAACAATGACATAATTATTTTTCTATATTCTAAATAAAAGCCTTTCACAAAGTTCAATCCCATTTATAATAAAAACAGTCAAAAATAGCAATCGAAGGATATTATCTTAATATGATAAAGCATTCGCATACACATACACACACACCTTAGAGCTAGTATCTTTTTTCCAACTCTTGCTTTGTAGTAATTATTTATTGTATACCAGAGGTTACAAATAAATATGTAGGAATCCCATGTGTTCATGGGCCTTTCCCTGTTCGTACCTTGCCAGTATCCGTACAACCACAGCGCAATGCCAGAACCAGGGAATTGACTTTGATATAGTCTGCAGAGTCAATTCAGAGTTCACTGGTTATATACATGTGTGTACAGCTCTTGGCAGTTTGTCACGTGTAACCTTGCAAAACTGACACTACTGGTCAATGTGCTCTATTTTCCATTCCCACATACCCATCTCTTCCCTGCTCCCTTAATGCCTGACCCAGTAGTTTCCTCCCCAGAGGCAATCACTTTTGTAGTTTGGTGTATATTGCTAGGGTTTTCCCCTGCCAAAGCAGTAGCTTTGTTTCATTTTTACACAAATAAGATTCCATTAGGATCCTTGCATATTGTCTCTGAGAAAGCTCCTTATTATCCCAGTATATCCCATACTATGGTGGGAAGATACTTAACTTGTTCATTACAATGAAAACCCTATACCTGTGTTTCTGTGGGCAATTTATTTTAAGAGAGAAATTGAGTTGTTCTTTTCACCTGGGACTTAATTTTGATGCATGTATGAGCTGAGGTCTATGTTTATTTATTTATTTTGTCCTGAGTCGAATAATTGACGTGCTATTTCTTTTGTCCCCAGTACCTGTTTCTGACCCTCCCAAGGATTGTCTTCATGTTGGGCTTTGTCGTGGTGCTCAGCTTCCTCCTGGGGGGCTATCTGTGCTTTTCTCTGTACTTGGCTGCCTCCAACCAGACCACCAATGAGTGGCGCAGAGGTTGGGCCTGGTGCCAACCTTGCCACTATGTGACCCGACCCCCATCAGCAAGGCCACAGGTCTACCAGAACATTTACTCCCGTGGACTTTGGAACAACCTTGGAGAGATTTTTATGCCAGCTGCAGCACATTGTGAGAAGAAGAAATAAGACTGAAGAGAATGTTACTGCCTTTTAAATATTGCATATTTATATTTTTATTTTTATTTATACATATGGATGCTTTCTAAGAATTTGTTTTATTTAATTTTGTTTTTCTTAGCCGGGCATGGTGGTGCGTACCTGTAATCCCAGCTACCTGGGAGGCTGAGGCTAGGGATCACTTGAGTCCGCAGGTTTGAGACAACCCTGGGCAACATAGCAAGACCTACTCTCAGAAAGAAAAAAAAAAAAGAAAATTTTGTTTTTCTGGTTTCTGTTATTGGTCTCCAGGGATCAAGGCAGGGAGGGGGAAAACTAATTCTTGGTGAGTGTGGGGCCAGATCCTGAGGTAGACACCCCCTTACTCATCCTCAGCAAGTTGAAACAACTGCCACTGAAGTCCTGATGCCAGAGGTCACAGAGGACTCCTCAGTTTCTGCTCTGCCGTGTACACTTCTTACTCTGAACTCTAGGCTTCTTGACAACAGAGCCTTATGGCTGTCCCTGGATGTGCAGGAGAGTGTCATTGACTCGGCCTTGTGCCTGGCTGTGTCCTCTTTAATGCCCTTCCCTCTTCTGCCCCATGTCTCCAAGGGAATTCCTTGACTTAGTTTCATCTCCTAATCACACTAAGCAACCTCCCCCTGACCTGCTCTTGGGCCACAACGCATATTTCTGTAACTGTGAGCTCCTGCCTACTTGCCTCTGGCATCTTAGGATCAGATTCAAGCCTTTTCTGGCATATGTTAAAAATGTAAAACTCTGCTTCCTGCCCTCTCTTCTATGTGTGCCCCCCCCCCCCTTGCAGAGAGATTCATGGAAGAGGAAGTACTGGGAACTTTTAGCATTTCTTTTACTCAGTCTTAAGTAATAAAAGGGTGGCATAGATAGGATAAGATCTTGCAGGGTAGCTAAGGTCTCCATAACCTTCCCAGTCTAGGTGACACTGGGGGGCTTGGGAAATAGGGGTCCTGGGGACAGGAATTGGGGGGTTGGTATCTGTCAATGTGGCCTATGAGTGCAGCACAGATGTAATTGATGAATTCTGGGGCCTAAGCTAGGGCTCTGCACTACCACCCTGGCCTTACTACTGGAAAAACAGTGAAATCAAATAGTGAAAGCTTTGAAAGGTGTGCAAGGAAGCCAGAGAGCTTTACAAAGTCTTGCGGGATGTGAGGGCGCACACCACCCAAGGAGGGTTCATAGGTGGGTTGGGAACCTCCAGCCAGATGGCGCAGGACCCACGCGGCTCAGGTCGGGAGGCGGTCTCGCGCCTCGGGGCGGGGCCCGCGGGGGCGGAGCCGACCGCCGCCGCGGCCTTCCGCGCCCGCGGGCCGGGCCGCCAGGGGGCGCCCTCCGAGAGCGGGCGCTCGCCGCGGCCTGAGCTTGGCCCCTACGGGCCGCCGTCGCACACTCGGCATTCCGCCGCCGTTCGGATCGCGGCGTCGGGTTCCCGCGGCTCTCGGTGGCGCAGCAGCCGCACACCCGAGGTGCCCCCTTGCTGGCGGCGGCAATGGCCCCCTGAGCAGGGCCGAGCGGGTAGCGGCGGGCGGCCGGGCACCGCGGCCCGGGCCCGGCGGCGGCGGGCGGCGGTCAGGTCGCGGCCTCTTTGTCTCTACCGCGCCGGGTGCATCCGCGGGCTCGGGCGGAAGTCCCGAGGCGCTCTGGGCGCTTCGGCCGCCGCGGCGGCACCATGAGCGACATTCGCCACTCGCTGCTGCGCCGCGATGCGCTGAGCGCAGCCAAGGAGGTGCTGTACCACCTGGACATCTATTTCAGCAGCCAGCTGCAGAGCGCGCCGCTGCCCATCGTGGACAAGGGCCCCGTGGAGCTGCTCGAGGAGTTCGTGTTCCAGGTGCCCAAGGAGCGCGGCGCGCAGCCCAAGGTGCGGCGAGCGGACGAATCCGCGTCCCCGAGAAGCACTCCCGTTCTCGCCTCCCTCGGAGACGAGGAGATGCCAAGTCACAACGTTCTTCCAGCAGGGGTAGCGTTCTCGCCCCCGGCCTCGCTCTTTCGGCGGCCAAACTCACCTCCTCTGGGTACTGGGCATTGCTCAGCCGGGTGCGCCTGTGTTGCGGCACTTGTGACAGCCACTTCTCGGTGGTGATGAAGGCCTGTTACTCAGAGTTTCAAACCACCGTAGATGACCCCGAGTCCCCCAGGATGAAATAGACTGACATATCCTGCGAATAGCAGTAGAGGTCTGCTTCCTGGGATCAGGGCTGTAGAGTGTAGAGAAGTTCTCTGGGGATAATAGTGTATTTTCTGCTTTCTTACTGTGTGAATTAATAGGCGTATTAAAGCCAAATTTCTTACTGCTTCGCCTGGGTTTGTTTTACAGAGATTGAATTCACTGCAGGAGCTTCAACTTCTTGAAATCATGTGCAATTATTTCCAGGAACAAACCAAGGACTCTGTCCGGCAGATTATTTTCTCATCCCTTTTCAGCCCTCAAGGGAACAAAGCTGATGACAGCCGGATGAGCTTGTTGGGAAAACTAGTCTCCATGGCGGTAGCTGTGTGTCGCATCCCAGTGTTAGAGTGTGCAGCCTCCTGGCTTCAGGTACTTACTTAGAAATTGCCTTTTCCCCAGGGTCTCTCTGCCTTTGTATTGTCTCAGGGTGGTTTTGCAGAGTGTTTGGCTCTTAGTGGGTATGCATAAAGTATCATAGGGGAAATATGTATTTACGGTAGATTTTGTATATTTTTTTTAATGATTCGCTTTGTTTTTGTTAATCTGTAAAGTAACTAGCAACTTAAAATTTTGCTTAAAGTTATTCTCAGCTAAGTTAATGAAACATTCAGTTTCACAACCTATTCCCAAGTATGTGAAATCATTTGGGTACATTTCTGTTTGCTTTTCTCCTAATCTTGTTTACGCTTAAAATTTGGCAAGCAAAAATATGTATTCTTTGTAGTAACAGGTAGATTTTAGTGAAATCTGTACCTTCATTCTCACCAACCTGAGTTCCACGGTGCCTGAATTTAGCATATGTGTCATGTTGAACCTCAGAATTGTCTCTAGCCCTTGGCAGCCCAGTGAAGGCAAGCTTAGCATCTTGTAATTCATCATATAGCTTTCCGTTTATCGCATGGTGCTGTTGTGCTGGCTTTTTGGCAAAATGGAGGCAGATAACTGTAATAGGAAAGGGTTTTGGTGGTTTGGGTCAGGGTTTACCCTGGTGAAGTGAAGGGTTGAATCTTCCCCTTGAAGAACCTTCCAGATGGTTGAGACTGTAGGGACTGGGTTTCGGCTCGAATGAACAGTCTGGTCTACTGTCTGCATTGCCCTGCATGCCTCGTTGGGCCCTGGAACTTTAGCATCCCAAGCAGCTGTTGAATGAAGGTGGCCATGACTACACATTGGTCTCTGAGTGGGAAGGAGAAAAGCAGAGGAGGGTGGTTGTAGGACTGGAAAACAGTACTCAGTCGTGTTACAGGAAATCTATAAGAGGATGGGCTTGTAAAGGAAACCCAGAAAGGGCTGCTCTAAATATCTTAAGCATAGATGGTTCATGAATCCCCCAAAACCTCTTCAGTGATCACAGTAGTTTATTTTCACCTGTTGTCATTTCCTCACCTGAAGTCACGTATCATCTTTCCTAAGGGAACTTCAAGGGTGAGGTTATATAAAGAGTGAGATTAT
Organism: Uropsilus gracilis; assembly: GCA_004024945.1. Classification (NCBI taxonomy): domain Eukaryota; kingdom Metazoa; phylum Chordata; class Mammalia; order Eulipotyphla; family Talpidae; genus Uropsilus; species Uropsilus gracilis. The sequence continues at coordinate 6,370 of PVHY01022159.1, forward strand.
ATAAAGAGTGAGATGGTAACTGTCTTAGGCTCTGCCATAGTAACTCAGCCCTGCTCTTAGAGTGTAAGAACAGCCTTGGACAGTAGGTGAACATGTAAGGATGGCTGTGTTTTCATAAGAGTTTGTGTACAGAAAGGTAGTGGGATGGATTTGGTCTGTGGTCTTTAGTTGGCCAACCCCTGCTTCAAAGTAAGCTATCAATCTCTTCCCCTCTCGGAAGTGGTTCTGCCACTCTGGTGGTCTCCGCCACGTGCACTGTGTTGTTAGTCTACTAGGTGACGATGCCTGTAGTTACTGGACTGTGACTTCTTTGCAGCGGACACCTGTGGTCTACTGTGTGAGGTTAGCCAGGGCCCTTGTGGATGACTACTGCTGCTTGGTGCCAGGATCCGTTCAGACCCTGAAGCAGATATTCAGTGCCAGCCCTCGCTTCTGCTGCCAGTTCATCACTTCTGTCACTGCGCTTTATGACCTGTCCTCAGGTAAACTTGACACAGGTTGTTGCCATTCAAGAAGCTTTAACTCATTGCCAGTTTTATTTCTTCTGAACTGAGGTGAAATTCCCAGTGACTGCTTTGGCCTGTTTTTCTTTCAAATGTGTGTTTTATTTTAGGTTGAAAGCTAAAGGTATGGACTACCTGGACTTCTAGAATTTGCTAAGAGGGAACTTTCCTTACCAATACCCAGTTGTCTGACTTCTACTGACACCCCCACCTCTTTATGCTTCACTTTGGCCGTCAGCAGCCTCAAAGGGGCTCAGGTGTCCTTACCTAGCTTTTCCATGAGCTCTGGGTGCATAGCCCCAGGCAGGCGGTTGGGGACCCACTCACAGACCAGCACAGGGCTTTGCATGCTGATCCCAGGAGGGACTGCCTAGCAGTTAAGAGCCAGGCCACCTGGGCTCAGACCTTTTAATGAGGAAATTATTCCACTTGACCTCAGTTTCCACAGCCCTCATCTAGTAGATGGGGGTGATTTGAGGATTAAGTGAACTAATCTTTGTAAAGGACTTAAACCAATACCTGGCACATGGTGAGCCCAGAATAAATGTCAACCTTTTTTTTTTTTTTAAATTGTTCTCCCTCTAAGCTATAAGGTGTGCCAGTTCCCAGGGTGCACAGATGGTCAGGCTCTGACCAGGTTTGGGGTGGATGACCCTTGGCAGCTCACAAGTCCTTGACTAGCTGCTCCCTGAAGCTACTGTAGCTATCACTGGGTGATGAAGGGGCTACCAAACACAGGGATGGCAAGGGAAGAGTAATGCGTGATAGCGTTTTGACATAAAACTGGCATTTTATTTAAATTGACCCATAGGATGAAATTTCATCAAGACATAGTGAGGCTCTAGGGACTGGTTCCAACAAGTGTTTTCTAAACCCACCTTGGGCAGATGCTTCTGGCAGTGGGGATTTAGCACCAATTAGAGAGCACCAGCTGGCGTGGAGGGGACCTTCTAGGAAGGGAAATGGGAAGTAGCCAAGAAAGTCGGTGGTCAGAAAGCAGGTGGGCAGTCCCATAACAAGAGGTCTGTCTCTCTTCCTTCCACTTCTCTCGTGGAGGCTGACAGCCCTCTGACTTCTCCACATCTCTGTTTGCAGACGATCTCATTCCACCATTGGACTTGCTTGAAATGATCGTCAACTGGGTTTTTGAAGACCCTAGGTTGATTCTTATCACTTTTTTAAATACTCCGATAGCAGCCAACCTCCCAATAGGATTTTTAGAACTCACCCCGCTTACTGGATTGATCCGCTGGTGTGTGAAGGCCCCTTTGGCTTATAAAAGGAAGAAGAAGCCCTCCTTAGCCAACGGCCACGTCACTACCAAAGTTCCAAAGGACTCGGGAGGGATGGACAGAGACTTTCACCTCTTGTACTCAAAACTCCACCTCAGCGTCCTGCAGGTTCTCATGATGCTCCAGGTGCACTTGACTGAGAAGAATCTCTATGGGCGCCTGGGGCTGATCCTGTTTGATCACATGGTACCACTGGTCGAAGAGATCAATAGACTGGCAGATGAACTGAACCCCCTTAATGCCTCCCAGGAAATCGAGCTCTCTTTGGACCGACTCGCACAGGCTCTGCAGGTGTCCATGGCCTCTGGAGCCCTGCTATGCACACGAGGTGGGTGATTTTGGGACCCAGGCCTTCCTAGGGGTGGAGACATCCCCACCCTTCAGAGAATGAAGTGGGGCTCCCTGGACAGTACTGTTTTCTGCTTCCCTTGGGACTCCAGTGCATGTGGGGTGAGGCTGGATGCTCAGAACAGCACCAGGTGGAAGGCGTAACCATGACTTCTGCATCCCCTGGCTGCTCACACCTGGGCCTGGGGGTGCCCCCCAGAGCCTGGACCAGAGCTTTCTTCTGGGGAATCTTTTCCTTTTCCTGTGCAGCATCTTTTCTCTATTGGGCATAGTTACGTCCAGTAAAATATACAGGTTTAAGTGTGAAAGTTTGATGAGTCTTGACAAACGTTTTCATGCCCCCCTCAAGTTGTGAAACCTTCCCATCGCTGTTTGATGCGTTCCTCGATTCCCCCACATTTTGGCGCCTGACTGCTGAGTAACCGTTGGCTCCCAGAGGTGGTCTGTGGTCCATGTGGCCGTCGCTGATGTGCTCCCCTCTTGCTGCTCCTAGAGGGTCCTGGTGTCTGGTCTGCTCTGTGAAAGTCCCACCGTGGGCTCTTCCTGACAGACTGCCCGCAGAGCTGCCTCTGCCCTACGTAATGTAATTTGTTTGAAATCCATTTGTCAGCATGGGAGCGAAGGGGAGTACGGTTTCTCAGTGATGCTGGACGTACACTGCAGACACTCATTCTGTCGGGCAGTGTCCCGGGATAGGATGCCAGCAGACACTTGACGCGCTGTCCCCGTCTGCTCCCCTGTTCCTTATTACGTGTCTTTTTGATTTCAGATGACCTGAGGACCTTGTGCTCCCGGCTGCCTCATAATAAGTAAGTGCCTTGCGGACTTCTCACGGGGCGCAGCCCCTTGTCCTACTGCCTTGGGGATCTGTCTGCAGGGCTCAGAACTGCACTCCAGAAGGAGCTCCCCAACTACTAACCATGAGTAGGGAATGGACAGGAGAGGAAGCCCAAGCAGAGAGAAAGTCAGAGATGAGAAAAGGGGTGGTCCCGCTGCTTCAGGGAAAGAAACGAGAGCAAACGGTGTGGCTCCAGGGTCGGTGTCCACGGTGACACTGAACTGCATAGCCCTCTCGCCCCACACGCCTGGGTCATGGCCAAGCTGCAAGTCGGCAGCAGGTGGTGTGGACCAGGTTCTGAGTGTGGTCTTCGGGGTTTGCTCCCACACCTGGGTGATCTCCTCGCCTCAGTTCCACACACACACACCCCTCGTGAAATGGATCTGGTACTTTTGGTCGTGCCGTAGGCGGTGAGGGTTGAACGGGGTGATGGTGGGAAATTCCTGAGGCTCTTGGTGTGTGGGGATCTCAGCGGGTAGTGGCTGTTGTCGTCACTTTAGGGGAGCCGCAGTGGGTACACAGCAGGAACTGTGACCACCTGGCTCCCACCCAGCCTTGCTCCTTCCTACCTGTCTGACCTGGTGCAGGTTTCTTACCTCCTGCGGCACCTGTTTTCTAAGTTCAAGAAAATAATAGTAACCTGCCCGATGGTCCCCTATAGGATGAATTTTTGTGAGAATTAAATTAGTGGAAACACGGCCGCTTAGGGGAGTGCATGGATGTGGACGTCTCTAATAAGTGTGGGCTGCTGTCACTTTTCCTAGTACCTCAGTAGCTTCAGGACATCACTGAATCTGGAGAGCAGAAGCCTCTGCACAGAAATGTTCTGTGCAACTGCGGTGATATGAGCAGCAGAAACCCGAGGCAGCGTGGGGGTACTAAGTAACACGTCAGAAGCATAGAACCAGACAGCCACAAAAGCAGTGATTGTGGCCATTTGTGGCGAGGCCAATGGTCCCCTGCACACTGCACGTGCCCGGGCTCAGGCCTGCAGGAAGGACAGTGACTGAGTCGAGTTGGTGGGCTTGTTCATGCTCCTCTTGGAGAGATCCCATTGGTCTTCAGCAGGGAGCGTGGGCTCAGAGGCTGCCGTTGGCAGGCCTTATTCACAGGGTGAGGGTGCTGGTCCGACTCTGGGTGCTGCGTGTGCTCCCTGCTGCCCAGGGCCTGACCACTGACTGCTGGACCGTTGAGGCTGTAGTTCCTCTGGCCCTGCACTGATGCTCTGGCTCCACCCTCCAGGCGCTCACCCTGCCCTCCAGCTCTGATGCTGCCTTTGGGGCTGTGACCTGCCCTCTAGGAGCCTGCGGTGGCCTCTCCTGCCACTCACCAAGGCCTGGGACCCAAGGGGCAGCCTGACACTGATGTGTGTGAAGAGGACACATTGCTGCATGGAAAACTTCTCTGAATTCTGGTGGTCTCATTTGTGTCGTCTTGCCCACTAGACCAGAAAACTTTTTGAAAGCCCTTCTATCTCTGGCAGGCTGTGTAGGTGCAAACAAATATCTCTAAATTTTGCATCTGTAATAAGGCCTCCTAAATCACCCTGTTCAGGAAAGTTGTGTTTAGGGCCCCCAGGTGTGAGTGGTGTGAAGGAGCTTGTGAACAGGGGATCTGAAGCTGCTTGGGATGAGCGTGGGGGGAGGAGGGGAAGAGGAGTAGACACAAAGATGGTGCGGACTGGATCTAGGTCTGGGCTGACTCTGAGGATGGGGCCTGTACAGATGCCATTCAGGTTGTGTGCCTTTGCTCAGAATTCATTCAGGACTCAGTAGCGAAGAATGACAGCCTCTGGGCCGTGGCACCTCAGCCACAGCTTTGTGTGTGTAGACAGTGGAAACCAGAGTACAAACTCCTCACGTGGTCCCACGCCGCCAAGACCGAGGGCAGGTCCCCATTGTCTGCCTACTCACCCGGTTTCCTGGCTTTCCATCCGGTGGCCCCTTCTCACCACTGCCCTGGCCTCCATCAGAATCCCACCACAGCAAGCCCTCCTGTGCTCAGCCCCAACCTCAGGCCACCTGTGTCCTCCCTGGGGGACTGGCATGTTCTGTGCCTTGCTGTCTCTCCTAGCACAGGTGTGAGGCAGCCACTCTTCTCTTTTCCACCCCGTGGCACCCGGACAGGAGGGGGCAGGCCAGCCTGATGCCCAATGTCAGGGTCCTGACCTTCTCCTTGTGTTTACAGCCTGCTCCAGCTGGTGATCTCAGGCCCTGTGCAGCAGTCGCCACACACAGCGTTCCCTCCTGGGTTCTACCCTCACATTCACACGCCCCCCCTCGGCTACGGGGCTGTGCCAGCCCACCCTGCTGCTCACCCAGCCCTGCCCACGCACCCCGGGCACACCTTCATCTCAGGCATGACGTTTCCATTCAGGCCCATCCGCTAGGCTGGAGCCCTGTGCTGCCAAGCGGCAGTGTGCCTTCTGTGCCTCATGTGGAGGGACCTTCCAGAGACTGACCGACCCCGTAGAAGAGGACCTTTGGGAGGTGGCCAGGTGTTCCCTCTTCTCTGGCAGAACTCTCTGGTGTGGGAGTTCTGTGACCACACCGCCCAGGTGCCTCCTACCCGCTCACATCTGTGAAAGTCCAGGTTGGATGGAAGAAGGGCGAGACGTCCAGCCGCCTGCAGAGTGACGAGGGTGTCTTTAAAAGCTGCCGGTTCCGTGAGCCTCCTGCAGACACATGCGCTGCGCCTGCTGTGTGCAGAGGCAATGCTGGCTGCTGTCTTTCTCGGGGGCGTGCTGCGTGCACAGCTGCCTTGCCGGCTCCGTGAGCTCCAAGCGGGAGGAATGGCGGTAGCTCCCACGTGGCACTTGGCTCTGTGCGAGGAAACTGGGGGCGTTGCCCCCATCACCAGGGAAAGGAACTTCTGTTTTATTGGGGGGTCTCTAAATTTTCCTTTTCATATGTTCAAATAAATTTTTCCTAAACAATTGCATCGACTTTATGGGATACCTAGCAAAACCCTACCCCAGGTGAGCTGCCTGGGCTCCTGGCCGGCCTGGGTGGTCCGGGGAGAAGCTGGAGCACGGCTGGCGTCCCCACGCCATCCCATAGCGGCCTCCGCTGGCCCAGCTCAGTGCTCCCCCGTTACTTGCCCCAGGTCCAGGGTCTTTCCCCCCTCGGGTTCCAGAACCAAACCCTCGGGAATTGGCATCCCCGCGCATTGGTGGTCGGTGTCTGCCGTGAGTTCCCATGTCCTGCTTGGGGAGGAAGGAGAGAAAACTCCCAGTACGCATGTCGCCACACCCCACAAGGCTGGACGTGGGACGAGAGGTGGTTACAGCAGGTGATGGGCAGTGAGGAGTGAAAATGAACTCAGATAAAGTCAAATCTCCCGGTTGGTTTGCCTTTTTCACTGGCCAACGGACATGACCTGGAAGAGCAGACCAAACCAGATGGCCTAATAAATTCCAGAGTGAGAGAGAGAGAGAGAGACCACAGCTGGTGGGTGTATAAGGACTGCATACAGGAGGCAGCCTGTGGGAATCTTAAATTCCACTGAAAGCCATGAACTGGAGAGGAATGTCTGCTTCTCCCCAATCATTTTTAAGTCTGGTGATGTCCAAGGAGGAGCTAAATTACCTGCTCCCATCTCTTGGTCATGCATCTGAGAGACTCGTGAGCTCTCTTTAGGACATGCCTATGCCTGACAGGAATGTTCTGAAGAGGTGGAGGGGAGGGTGCCCACCACTGTGTAGTGTGCTCTCTGAGTTCCCTTGCAAAGGTGCGTTGTGCCAAAAGAAAAGGAAATCACAGGAATAAAACCACTGGAGCTGCAGACTCTTTGCTGGTATGTGAACAATTCAGTCAACCTATTGAATACAGATACAGGCAGATGGCTCACCTTTACCAGATCTTACTGTCTTCCTTGTTAGTAATGATAACCTCCCGATCGGTTACCAAGTGCCCGGCACTCTTAGTTCCACATTCATTAAAAATTTCGTTGAGAAAGGGCCGGGCACGGTGGCTCGTGCCTGTAAGCTTCAGCCTATGAAGCAGCCGGGGCTAGGGATCGCGGTTCGAGTCCCGCCTGGGGCCCATAGCGAGACCTAGTTCCAAAAAATAGCTGGGCATGGTGGTGTGCGCCTGTAATCCCAGCTACCTGGGTAGCTGAGGCTGGGGATTGCTTGAGTCTGTGGTACCCCAGGCAACAAGAACTTGCGGTTCCACAGGCAAAAATGGCGAGACCTAGTCTCGAAAAAAAAATTTTTTTTCATTGAGAAAATGTTGGCAATATAAAATAAGTGTATAAAAACTACAGGTTCAACTGAGACACTCCAATTAAAAAACGAACAGAAATTTCATAAAAACACAAGTGGCCAATTAATATGGGAAAATTCTAAAACTGGTAACCAGAGAATTGTACATTAAAAAGAGATGCCTTTTTTTTTTTCTCTCTTACCCAAGAGATTGGCAAAATCAGAAGCGTAGCTGCTTAGGGTGCGGGGGGGGGGAAGATCATGTTCCAGAGAAATTAGGAGATAAAAGTGACCCTATAACCCAGCAATTCCAGAAACAAAGGGTTGTTGTTCATGGTAGCATTGTTTAAGTGACAGTTTTATTGAGAGAGAAATCACATGCCCAGTTCACTTATTGAAAGTGTCCTGCTCAGTGGTTTTGAGTATATTTGCAGAGTTGTGCAACCATCACCACTGCATTTTAGAGCATTTCATCATCCCCCCCAGAGAGAACTCAACTCCGTTAGCAGTCACTGCCCTGCTCCTCAGCACCCCCAACCACTCATCTACTTTCTGCCCCTATGGGCATTTTTGGCCATTCACAGTATATGGTTGTTGGTCACCAGCTTCTCTCTGAGCATAATGTTTTCCAGGTTCATCTTGTAATATGGGTCAATGCTTCATTCCTTGCTACTGCTGAATAGTACTCCATTGTATGGATGCAGCACATTTTGTTTATTCCATTTGTGGGCATTTGTACCTACTAAGGTGCTCTTGCCCTGACTTAGGAGCACTGGCTGCTATGGACACTGGTGTACAAGTTTTTGGGTGGACATGTTTCCAATTGGAGATGGAGTGATACACACCCTGTATATGGAAATGCTGGGTGCAGTATTTTTTTTTTTTTTGAGACTAGGTCTTGCTATTTTTGCCCATGGAATGGCAGGCTTGTGTTGCTTCAAGCAATCCCCAGCCTCAGTTTCCCAGGTAGTACAGTTGTGCACCACCACGCCCAGCTATTTTTTTTAGGACTAGGTCTCGTTTTGTTGTCCCAGGCAGGTCTCAAACTGCAAATTCCCAGCCCCAGCCACAACTCCATAGACTGTTGCTTACAGGCTCGTGCCCAGCCTAGGTGCAGTATTTTTTCATAAGGAAAAGTCAAAACAACTTGACTACCCATCCACACAGTTGTACCACCTAAGCATTGTAAACACAGGTGCTGCTAGTGACCAGGTAGGTAATGTCAGTGGGTGGAGCCACTAAAATGAGACGGGTGATTGGGAGGCAGGAAGGGGGGGTTTGATGTGCTCAGGTGAGAACACTTAGAGCTAATGGAGGCCAGCCCTGACCGAGGGCCAAAGTGAATGTTGCCAGGGCCTCTGATTTTACCAGAGGAGATGGAAAAAAGACTTTACATTCTGTTTTCTTAACTGAAAAATATATATGAAAGGTAATCGATAGTATTAGAAGTGAAGGTGGTGATGGAGAATGTGTGGTGTCTAAAAGAGGCTGTTAGGGGCAGGTTACATGGGAATATGCAGTTTGTGAAAATGCATTGTGTTCTATGTAATTTTCCTGTATGTTACTGTACCCCCAACCCCCACAGCATCACTGGGTGAACCGCAACATACTCCCTAGCCAGATTTGACCTCCAAGGCTTCCTATTTTTGCCCCTTGGGTTGTGAACATGAAAAGAACCTCAAGGAATATTGCTAAGTGAAACCCTGTTTAGCATTTTGAGGAATGTAATCATACCACACAGGCAAAAGGCCAAATAGACAAGATGATACAACTTTCCCACAGGTATGGCTCTGTGTGCAGATGTGTCTAAAATGATATGCGTCAAATTGAAAATGGTGGGTGTTGGAAATAGTAGGAAAGAGATTTGCCTTATCTATGTCATTTGAAAGTTTGGATTTTGCTTTAAAATTTTTAAACCATTCTGAGTTACAGTGAAAGAAGCTGCCAGACTTGAATTAATGCCTGACTATGGGTAAGAGGAGCCCACTTTTGCATGTGTACTATCATACACATTTCAATTTTTTATGAGTGACAGACTCCTATGTTAATTAAAGGCTAATTTTTAAAGTACATTTAAAATTTGTATTTCTGGGGATGATGGGATAAATTTTTCAGATCAATCCTACCACCGAGAGGCAGGTCAGGTGCACTAAGGTGCTCTTGCCCTGAGGGCCTCAAGGGATTAAGGAGATACCCTTCCACCATTTTTTGTTTGTTTGTTTTTGGAGACTAGGGGGGGTCTCACTATGTTGGCTATATTGCCCCAGGGTACCAAGGACTCAAGCGATCCCCAGTCTCAGCTTCCCAGGTAGTTGGGATTCCAGGTGCCTGCCACTGTCCCTGGCTGCTTTTTCAAGACCAGATCTTGCTATGTTGCCTGGGGTAGTCTTGAACCGGAGAACTCAAGGGATCCTAAGCCTCTTGCCTCCCAGCGCTTGAACAGCAGACGTAAACCAACACCATCCTAAGCCTCTTCCCTCCCACCATTTGCTAGAAACCCAAGTGCTGTAGTGAGGACAGAAAACGGTAGGGAAGCTGGTTCTGGCACTGAACACAACATGGGGGGGAAAAAGGGAAAGTCTTGTTTCTGAGAAATGAGGGTCACCCCAGAGCACCCCCTCAGTTCATGTAGGCCCCTAGCCATGCAGTCCCCTAGCCTCATTCTCACAGGTGCCTGGCAGAAGAAATGTACAATCTCTGGAGGAAAATCATTTGTGCGAGTCCTCAAAGCAACCACAGCTGGTGACTCAAGGACACCAGCGAAAATGAGTGTGACAGATGCCTCCACCAGCAGAACAGGCACCCAGTGGCTCCTGGCTGCCATAAGCCAGTCCTGCTACTCTGTGTAAAGGCATAAAAGATGTGTGAAACCATCACCAGAGGGAAAAAAACAGCGAACTGACTTCAGGGGCCTTCGCAAGCCCAGGCTCTTGTTGCCTGTGCTTCTGGCCCATTGATTACACACCAGAGATGTCCAGAGGACCCTTATCAGGTCCAGTTTATTTGCTAAAGCAGCTGGCAGAACTCAGGAAACCCACTAGACCACTCATTGATTACAAAGGCTTTTATCCAGGAACAATCCATTAAAGGGATGTATAGAGCAAGGTAGAAGGGAAAAGTAGGAGGGAAAAGCAGGTGGGGCCAGGCCTTCTCCAGGGTGGGCATTCTCCTCACAGGAGGTCTCCAGATTCCACCCTCTTTGGGTTTGGCGGAGGTTTCCTTACATAGACAATATTGGTTACAACACTGACCCTTGGGCCAGGTCTGGTGGCGTGCACCTGTGATCCCTGTTACCCGAGAGGCTGAGGCTGGGGATCACTTGAGTAGCAGGTTTGAGAAAACCCTAGGCAACATTGCAAGACCTAGTCTCTTTAAAAAAAATTGACCCTTGGCCTGAACAAAATCTGCAGTCTCTCTTCCCTTCTCCTCCCAGTTCTCCAACTCACTGGAGAAGCTGTGGGTTCTCCCCCACACCCATTCTCCATTCTTAATTGCCTCTACTAGTCACCTCATTCACATAAGAAAAGACCCCTTTACACCTTCTGTACTTAGGGAATTCCTAGGGTTTTGGGAGCTGTGATGTTAAAACCTGACAACTGTAGATAGAAATCCCACTTCAACTTAAGATACTCCAGATCACCAAGAATTTTCCAGAAAGTGCATTAAAATGAGGAGACATCCTTGCCTTATCCCCTTGGCAGTTCTCATGAATTTCCTGTTGTTGCTCCTGTATGCGGCAGAACCACTGGCCATCTCCCACCAGCCATCCTTCTTCCTCCTCATGTAAAGTTCTTTTTGGGGTGAGTGGGAAATGCAACCAACCCCTGAGGCTGGGCCCACCCATGGTGTGAACTGGGAGCCAGCCAGAAGGGCCTGTTCCAGCGCACTCCAGTCAGATTCTGGTTCCCTAAAGGGTCAGGGTGGGGGGTGGGACAGTCTGAGAAGATGCCTTCCTGGAGGTCTCTAACCAAAAGGGCCAGAATTGGGGGGGGGGGGGGGAGAGGGACACATGGTTTTTAAGGCTGGATACCATCACCAGGGCTATGGTGTGTCTATTCTGAGCCAGTGGGTGTTTTGCAACGATCTTGAAAGATGGTCACTGAGGTACCCTGGAACCACTAAATGAAGCAACCCTGAACTGTCCTACCATGGCACTTCCAGTGAAATGGGATAATAGTGTTGTCATTGGGGTTTTTTGTTTTGTTCTGTTTTGTTCTGTTTTGTTTTGTTTTTGGGCAACTAGGTCTCACTATTTTTGCCCGTGGAACTGCAGGCTTACATTGCCCGGGGTACCACAGACTCAAGCAATCCCCAGCCTCAGCTTCCCAGGTAGCTGGGATTACAGGCACGCGCCACCACGCCCAGCTATTTTTTGGGACTAGGTCTCACTGTATTGCCCCGAGCGGGACTCGAATCGTGATCCCTAGCCCCTGCTGCTTAATAGGTTGAAGCTTACAGCACGCGCCACCATGCCCAGCTGGTATTTCTGACATCCAAAACTAAAGATATCCTTGATGTAACAGCCATATGGAAAAAACACCTCCTTAGCTGGTGGAGATTTAAAGCAACCATCAAAACTTATAACATGTATTCTTTGACCAGCAGTTCCACTGCGAGGGGCAGACCCCACAGAGAATAAGTACTCACAACCAGTTCTCTGTGCAAGCGTATTTGCAAAATACTAGAAACAGCCTAGCCATTCATCAGCAGAAGCTGGACTGGACAAATTAAGTATATTCTTGCAACTGGAGGCAAGGGAGGATTTTTTTTCTAATTTGGTAGATTTATGTCCCACATGGAAAGATGCCTGAAATATACTTAGTTAACAAAGAGCAAGTTGTTAGGAGTCAGTGTGCACATTATGATCAACTATGTAAACACATTATAAATAAACAGCAAGATGTTCTCCTCAGGATGCCACTCTGTTGTTTCAGCTGGAAACCTAGGCCCTCCTCCCCTACCAGTGATAGCTTCATGATTTCACCACAAAACCCTGGCTCCCTCCCTGACACCAGGAAGGGGGTACTCAGGATCCAGGCCTAGCGTGACTGAGCACTGCAGACCCCCTGGTGCTTGACCAAAGGTGCACATATGACCCAACCAGAACTACTGCAAAGGAAGTCTCTCTGCAGGCCACTGTCTGTCCGGGGAAGGGGCAGTCACATGCACAGTGTGCAGCTGTCACAGGAACTTAGCCCTGAGAAGCAGAGACATGGATCCAACCAGGCTGGAGCCCTGGGTCTCAATGTGTCTAAAGATAATTTTTTTTTTACTAGGTCTCGCTATTTTGCCCTGGGGAACCGCAGGCTCACGTTGCCCAGGGTACCATGGACTCAAGTGATCCCCAGCCTCAGCCTCCCAGGTAGCTGGAATACAGGCACACACCACCATGCCCAGCTATTTTTTTTGAGACTAGGTCTTGCTGTGTTGCCCCAGGCGGGTCTCGAACCTGCAGACTCAAGTGATTCCTAGTCTTGGCCTCCCTTCCTAGGCTGGGATTAAAAGCACACGCCACCATGCCCAGCCTAACGATGATTTTTATACCCATGGCTTTCAATTTTTCTTTTTTCAATTTTCAATTTTTCTTTTTTCCTCAAGTTAATTTGAAATGGTTTCCTTCATTGCCATGGGAAGATTCTTGAATGATTCACAAATATAAAACCCATGCATTTTTTTTAGGCTGGGCACGGTGGCTCGTGCCTGTAAGCTTCAGCCTATGAAGCAGCCAGGGCTAGGGATCGCGGTTTGAGTCCCGCCTGGGGCCCGTAGCGAGACCTAGTTCCAAAAAATAGCTGGGCGTGGTGGCACGCGCCTGTAATCCCAGCTACGTGGGAAGCTGAGGCTGGGGATTGCTTGAGTCTGTGGTACCCCGGGCAACAAAAGCCTGCGGTTCCACGGGCAAAAATAACAAGACCTAGTCTCATAAAAAAAAAAAAAAAAAAAACATGCATTTTTATAGGTAACATCTGGAAGACCATGTGCCTTGGCTGTTATGACTGGTCTCTGGAGGCTGGGATTTTAGGAGATTTAAACTTTCTAAATTTTAGAGCTGTGCTGTTCAGAATGGAAACCTCCAGCCAACTTGGTATCTGAACTCCTGAAATAGGGTGTGGGCAAATGCAAATGTGCTGTGTGTATAGACTTGTTTAAAAGACGTAAAAACAAAAAACTTAAAAAGGATGTAAAATTTTTCATTAATTTTTAAAACCAACTCCATGTTTAGATATTTTGGGGTAAATGAAACACATTCCTAAAATTGATTTTACCTATTTTTTACTTTAAAACGTTGCTACTAAGTAATTTTTTTTATTATATTTATGCCTTGCATCTATTTCAGTTAAGAGAGATTTCTATTACAAAACCAATAATATTTGTTGAATGAGTAGACATAAGGTTTAAAATATTAGCAACATGAAGTATTTGCTTTTTTCTGTTTTTTTTTGAGACTAGGTCTCGTTATTTTTGCCTGTGGAACCACAAACTCACATTGCCCGGAGTACCACAGACTCAAGCAATCCCCAGCCTCAGCTTCCCAGGTAGCTGGGATTACAGGCATGCGCCACCACGCGCAGCTATATTTTTTTGAAACTAGGTCTTGCTACGTGCCCCTATCAGGACTCAAACCGCAATCCCTGACCCCGGCTGCGGCTTCCTAGGCTGCCGCTTAAAGGCATGTGCCACTATGCCTGGCCCAGTGTTCGCTTTGTAGCCAAATAAAGAAAATAAAACTTAGAAATGAAGCTGGGCACGGTGGCGCACGCCTGTAATCCCAGCTACCTGGGAAGCTGAGGCTGGGGATTGCTTGAGTCTGTGGTACCCTGGGCAATGAGAGGCTGCGGTTCCACGGGCAAAAATAGTAAAACCTAGTCTCAAAAACAAAACAAAAAATAACCAAAACTTAGAAAAATTTTTTTTTTTTTTTTGAGACTAGGTCTTGCTATTTTTGCCCGTGAAACCACAGGCTCTCGTTGTCTGGGATACTACAGACTCAAGCAATCCCCAGCCTCAGCTTCCCACGTAGCTGGGCTTACAGGCGCGCAACACCACGCCCAGCTATTTTTTGGAACTAGGTTTTGCTACGAGCCCCAGGCAGGACTCGAACCGCGATCCCTAGCCCCGGCCGCATCAGAGGCTAAAGCTTACATGCACGAGCCACCATGCCCGGCCTAGAAATGTTTGATGTAGTTGTTGATAATTGTGTAGGAATAGGTTCCTAGAATTTTGCACTGGTTGTTGGGCACTGAATTGGTCAAAATCATGGGCTTTGGAATTCCAAAGACTTTTTTCTGACACCAGCTCTGCCCCCTGAATGAGTAAATGAGACCCCTGAACCCTGGTACCTTCAGGCATATGTGGGGTTGAACTGGCTTCCCTCCACAGCTGCAGCTGGGCTGAGGCGTTTGAGCTACCACCCCGCCCCCATGTGTGATTTTCTCCACCCAGTCCCTTCTCTCCTCCCATGGTCATCGGAGGGTAGGTGGACACGGAATGCCTCTTCCCTGGTGGGTGACCCTACTTTGGGCGGTGGCCATTGGCAGCTGAACTGAGTTGAATTGCAAAGACTCTTTCCCCACATTTAAGACAAGGCAGCCCGAGTCCCACCTGGGGCACGTAGCGAGACCTAGATCCAAAAATATATAGCTGGGTGTGGTGGTGCACACCTGTAATCCCAGCTACGTGGGAAGCTGAGGCTGGGAATTGCTTGAGTCCATGGTACCCAGGGCAACATGAGCCTGCAGTTCCAAGGACAAAAATAGCAAGACCTAGTCTCAAAAAAAAAAAAAAAGAAAGAAAAGGCAGCCAAGGAAACATACCCCCAGATCTACTGCCAGGGGAGTAAAGCTGACTTAAAGCTCCAGTGCCTGCCACTTTGAGCCCTACACCAAAGTCTCCCGGAATACTCCCAGCCAGTGATGAGTGTGCAGTGGCTACCAGCACAGGTCCCTTCTTGCCCGATGGGGTGGGGCACCTCGAAGGGGGACTTAACTCATGGACACCTCATCAGTCTGGGGAGACTTCCTCCTGCTGCCCTGAGTTCCTGAGACTCAAGGCGCTTCCTCTACCCCTCGCTGCTCAGGATCAGACCAGTGTTGGCTTCTGTTCCTCCTGGCCCTGCACATGAATTAGAAGGAGACTTCAGAGTGGGCCTCGTTCCAGACCTGAAATCCATGATTCCCGAGCATGCCTGGTCCTGGGAATTAGCAGGCTGTTTGTTTAAAATGAGAAGAAGATTCCTCTTCAAAGAACTGGGGGGAGGGGGGAGTGGTTATGTCTGGGACTCTCTTGTTTTAACAAATGCCCCAGAGATCCAGAGATGCCTGTAATCAGGCAATTAAGAAAAATCTGGCTAAATAGTTATCATAACCACCCAATACACTGCACATGCAACTGAGGAAGGAAAAAGTGGACTCACCACCTACAAATAAACCACTGTTAGCAAACAAGAATTAAACCCTACAATGGAAAAATCAAGTAATAGCACTATCAGCAAATTATTTCCAAGTACGGTAACGAATACCAAAAGGAATGGGGGTGGAGTGAGAAGAGATTACTGCTTTAAAAATTAAAGGAAAAAAAAAAAGAAAAGAGGAGGCTGCTGGGTTAAACACTCAAGTCCAGGCAAGAGAAATACTCTTCAGGAGAAAACTTGAGCTTTGAGAAGATACTTTACTGCTCTTTTCATTGTGTGGAGGGAGCCAGGAGCCTGCAAAGGATGCAAAGTGGTCAGAGAAGGGGCAGAGGGAGAGGCTGGGAGATGGCCAGTCTTCTATCTCTCAGCAGCCACTGAAGACCATGTTCCCGAGCTGCCTAGAGGTGGTAAAAGGTGAGAGACTTGGTGACCTGGAGGTCACTGGTGATGGTGGAGGCAGATGTGGGGGTGGGGAGGGAACAAAGGGTCAGGTTCAAGAGGGGAGGGAGGCAGAGCAGGCAGGGATATGGACACTGCTTTTGGGCTTCTTTCCAGGAAACCTAGCAGCGGAAAGAGGTGCCTGTTTCAAACAAGAGAGCTGTGAGGACAGACAAGTGTAGCTGGAAAGACCTGCAAGGAAGAGGTTAAAGCTTCAGGGAAAGACCCTTCCGAAGCAGTATCCTGGGAGGCAGACTGAGGCCTCTCCAGTGGCCCAGGGGAAGAGAGGGAGTTCACCTGCCCTGTGCAGGAGGGGGAGCTCCAATCCTTCAGGATGTGTGACTAGCGGGGGCTGTCCTCATGCCACAAGGGGGGGGCTAACAATTTTACCTCAAGTTACCTGACTGAA
>PVHY01022160.1:0-22807 GCA_004024945.1 Uropsilus gracilis
CAAAAAAAAAAAAAAAAAAAATTGAATAAATTTTAAAAAATTAGAAAAAATTAAAAGTGCCAAATGAAAATATAAGTCGATGGAGTTGGGAGAAGGGGTCTAGAGGCAAGACCAGCTGCAAGGGGAATGAATTCTCTTCCCTGCAATGCTATTTTCCAAAACCACCTGTATCTGGAACATTGGAGTGCTCATTAAAAATGCAGGTTTCTATCCTTACCCTAGACTCTCTGATTTCAGTTTCCTGGAATGAATACAGAAATCGATATTCTGAATAAGTTCTTGTGTGCACTAGTGGGTGGTGGAAAGCACTTTTAAAATATAAGTGTAAATCTTAGCTATTAACACATGTGAATTCAGTGTCTCATTTCTCTTTCCTCTGGGTATAATTCTGAAAGTATTCTGTCTGAAATATGATTCTGGATAGAAAAAGATAATTTTGATACCTAGAACTGGGGCCTCTACCCAAGTGAGGTATCTCTGTGGGATGAAAAGTTGTTATGGAAAGCAGGCTTATGTTTGTGATTAAATCACACATCATCTCAGTGACTGGAATGCATTTAGACACATTATTTTCCCTTTGGGGACAGAGACAGAATCATTCAGGTTTATAATTTTCTTTTAAAAAGAAAGTATTCTAATTGAAATGGAAAGGTATTTGATTCTTAATAGCTTTCTATTCATTAGGATCTTTTCTTTTTACTTGATGAAATAGAGAAACCCTCCCCACCAAAGGTTTCTAGTTTTAAAATTCTTAACATTATGCTTAGTTGTTTAGATACATAGTCTTCAGGTTTTATTCAGAATATAAATGATTGACTTGGAATTCAGAGGACCTGAAACTTTATCTCATTTTCAAAAATCTTTTGGTGCTTCCTCCTGCTGTTTGACTCCTGACTGACTTAGGAGCATAGACCATGAGAGCCTGAGGAGCTGGCATTGACTTTGCCAAGCATCAGTCTAGGGATCTGGCTCCTCCCTAGAGTTACTGTGAGTATTCAGTAGGCACACTCTTGGGTCAAGCTGCCCAAGTCATATTTCAGCAGTATCTCAGCCTGGGTTTTGGAGTTTCCATTTTAGAAGGATGGGTACATTCTCCTTTTGACTTAGATGCCTTTCTGGAGCAACTGAATTTGGGCCCCACTCCAGGACATGCTGGCTTTCTCCATGTCTACCCAGGTGGAGCTCACTTGGCCAGTGTTGGCAATGGGCCGGTGCCAAAGCACATCTTGTTTGCTCAGATGCTTCCCAACCCTTCTGGACCCTCAGGCTTTACTTTAGTGGCTCATGATTTACAATGCAGGCAACCCCCCGTGAAATCAAACCAAACAATTCTGTACTGAACTGGGGGTGAGGCTTGCTGGCTGGCTGCTAGAGCATGGATTTGCTGAAGGGAATCTATTCAAGATGCTTCAAAATAGTATTTAGTCTGCATTTCCTGTATTAATTGGAATGTTTAAACTTAGATCCATTTACATAGATGTGGCCAGTGACATCGGTTTACATTTTTCAGCTCCGAGGAAATGTTTTTAAAAAGATGACTTCACTCTTCTCTAGAAGACCCCCCTGATATGAAGGGGTTCCCTGGGTTATGTGAGGTCTATAATAAGCACATGGATCATTGTCCTGAGTGAGGGGCTTGTGTCTGTGTGCTGAATAAAGCAAGTTAGTGTCCTCAGTTGAATACAGTATCTCAAGCCACTTCTTTAAGTTGTTAAATGGGTTTGTTCTAAATCTCCTGAGAACTTTTAATTGACTTGCGTGAAGTTGTCCATCTTATGACTATATTCTTCGGTGTCCCAGTGTCCACTTTGAGAATTGCTGCTTTGTATTCTCACCGTATTTATTTTATTTTGTAATTATCTTACAATATTGGTTATGTTTGCATGGCTGTATGGTACCCCTTCTTCCCCACCCCGCTTCCCCTTTCTCTCTTCCCCCCACTGGTCAGTCCAACTCCTCTTGCTGCAAGCTGTTGATCCGTGTTTGGCCTGCTGGTCCTTTCTTTTTCTGGAACTATGTTATTTTTTTCCTGGGTGCGAATTTGCACTCCTGTACAGCAGCCAGTGAGGTTGCTTGGATCTCCAGGAGCAGCTGAGGCAGATAGTCAGGACGAGCATGTTGGGAACTTGTCAGGCTGATGATATGTGGTGGCTCCTCCAGGATCCTTTCTGTCACTTGTTGCTGGTTCTGTGCCTTCCAGTTCCGATATCTGGATTTGGGATTTCAATTTCCAGCTGATGGCTGTGAGGCATTCGCTTCTGGGGCAGACTTCCCCAGGTCACTGGTTGAGATCCCCTCCTCTCTCTTGTTAGCACTTCTGCCATGGGGCCACAGCCACTCGTGGTAGCTTTCTTCCCCCAAGATTGGCAAAAGAGAGAGCCTCCTTCGCGCTGCACTTTACTGTGGGCCCAGAGTTTGACTCCCCAGTGCCAGAGTTGATGCAGATAGAAATCTGTACAGGTTCCCTCAATTGTTGGTTTCACCTTCCTGTCTCAGAGGTTCCCAACACAGTGCTTGTCCGACCCAGGTGGTGAATGTATCCAGGGCCATTATAGCTTCCTTTCCTCTGCATTGTATCTGCAGCTGGAGAGACTGGCTTTTTCATTCGTAGTGCAGGTCTACTGAGGTTGGAGTGAGAGGTTCTAAATATTTTTAAAGCAAAGTTTTTCAATAGTTCTTATTTATTGTATGCAATTAATGAGTTGCAGTTAATCTGAATATTTCCTTAAAATAATGTACTTACTCATAAAGATAGAAATGTCTGAAAATGAGGTGGGCGTTGCTGGAGCTGGCATAGTTAAAAGTTTTAATCCTCAGCATATACCTTCCCTTTTCTATTTCTTTCTGCTTCTTCTGATTTCTTCAGAGGAAGAAATGGCCGTTGTGATTTTAATAAAAACACAGATACGGACATTGAGTAGCAGTGACTTTCTCTAAGGTTAGTCCTTACAGATGTCTGTTTGTTTTCTGAACAACACTTGTGATTCAGAGCTTACTTCATTAACCTCTCATTATTTCCCTCTTTGCTTGACTTCTTGGGCATCAGCTTTCTTCTGTGTGTTGCTTGTGTACTTGGCCTGCATTATAGCCTTCTCGATTTAATAACAGTAGATGGTGGTGCAAAAATATCCCCCTTTGATAAGTAAATGCATTTGTACCTACTTAATTTGTATCAGTCTTGGTCAAAACAGTGACCTGACTATTGTTTGAAAGGTAAAAATTTCAGATTGAAGAGAAAATAAAAGATTGATGAAAAATTTACTTAAATGAACCAAATGTATGTAGTACATTTTAGTATGTAAGAATTTATTGAGGAATAAACTGGGTAATGAGACCGTCATTTCTGAGAATGCATGGAAGACTGGTGTGAACTAAGAAAGGGCATGGAAAGAAAAACATTCCCTTATGAATTATTTACTTTCCAGTTCTTTTGCCTGCAATAGTTAGATAGCCTAAAAATCCAATCAGAAGAAGGTTAGGGAGTTTTTAAATGCTGCTTCTGATATGACAGGAGATGAAACTGAAAGTGAGGCAGAAGGGAGCAGAAGGAAGATGGTAATGATATAAGAGTTCTTTATAGCAGTATAATAGGGCAGCCAAAATGTTTTTAGAACTGCAGAGAATATTCCTTACACTAATGAGCCTGTAATTATTTTAGTTCAGGCGTTAGATGATGTGGAGGAGCGTACCCTGGCATTGAGATTGTCTGAATAGTGCCAGAAGGAAGGAAGCAATGACTCGCTCCAATCCAGGGCAACAGAGAGCTGATTCCTGACCTTCCTGCTGTCAAGCCGGATTTTGGAAAAGTTGCTTCACCTTGATTGACACTAGTCCATGATTCTCAGTTTTCTCTGCCTCATAGATCTTTTAGGACAGATCTGTAAGAATGCAGTGTCTCAGAAGTCCACAGAGCATGGTGTTGGTAAATTGGGAGGGCACTTTGGAATATCCATGGAAGCTGAATACATTGTCTTTTCCTTAGAGGTGAAGATATTCATTTGCCCAGGACCAGAGTCCCCAACAATTTTCTGTGCTTAGGACAGTTGGCCAGCTCCTTTTCCCTCTGCTGGCATGAGTTTTACTCATGCAGACTAGATTTAGACAGATTCCCAATTCTGGACTAGCTTGGAGAGATTCTCAAGTCTCACCTTGAAAAAAAAAAAAGCCCTCCAGCTGTAGTATTCTATTTTCCTCACTTATCACACTGTCGAAGAAAATTATAGCACTTGAGCTGAATTTTCCTAAAGGTTTCCTGGAACGGTGACCAAGGGTATATGGGGGTTGAATTGTCCTTCCATCATGTCTCCTTGTTCTGATATTAATCTGGTGGAGCTGTTGATTTTTGCTCTTAAGTTCTCAGCAAAGAAAGACTCTACATATGTTTTATTACAAGGCCCTTGACTAGGTTAATTTTTATTTTATTTGTTTATTTTTTTTTAGACTAGATCTCACTATTTTTGCCTATGAAACCGCAGGCTCACATTACCCATAGTACCATGAACTAAAGCAATCCCCAGCCTTAGCTTCCCAGGTAGCTGGGATTACAGGCATGTGCCATCACGCCCAGCTATTTTTTTGGGACTAGGTCTCGCTGTGTTACCCTGGGCAGGACTTGAACTGCGATCCCCAGACCCTGCTGCAACTCCATAAGCTGTCCCTTACAGGCATGTACCACCACCATGCCCAGCTAGGTTAATTTTTAAAGATTCCCCCCCCCCCACCAGCATATGTGGTTCTATCTAAGTCTTCCTCTATTCATCAAAATAATATCTGATTCAAGAATTTCCTAGTTGTAGTATGGTAGTTGTTGATATGGGTGACCACCAAAATGGGTATTTGCAGCTATTTCCCCTCTTAAAATCAGTTTCTTTTTCTCCCAAGTAAATAAAAGCACCTTTGGCCAGTGATGCTTTTTAAAATGTTCTTCATGCTAACCACGCTTCTCTTCCTAACCAAATCACCTTCACCGTACCAGGGAACATTCCAGGTTGGTTTTCTAGATTAAGTCATTCCTTTTCTCTCTTTACTCTGTTCTCAGCTCCCAGACATCAGGTGCTGGTTCATTAGAAGACATTACTTTGTGTGTCAGGCAGCCAGTTGGCACCACATTTTTGGCTGCTTCTGATGAATCTCTTTCTAGTTGGTTGGCACATGGAATCTGTTCATTGAGAAGAGTGTGTGTCTGTTTGTTTGTTTTTATGTGTATTACTAGTGGAGGATGAGACTGGAGCAAAAGTTGGGCTGGTTAAATACAATCACATTTCTGCTATTTGGTTTTTTCCCTCTTAATTTATAGCAGAGGAGATCTTGAGTTTTGTTATTCAACTTTTATCACTGTCCTTTAATTCTTTGTGGGCTTTTGAATCTACATATTTAACATTTTATTAGTAGAAACAATGTATTTAGATGTCTGTTCCTCACATGGTGGTGACTCATGACCATAGTGATAATATGAGTTAGCTTTGATGAGTGTTTCTAGGGTAAACAGTGGGCTCTTACTGCATGCCAGGCAATGTCCTGAGTGTTTTATGTATATTAGCTTTAATTCAGCAAGGCAAAGAGGTAGTCACTGTTATTTCCATTTTGCAAAGAGAAAGTAGACACAGAAAGGTTAAGTGACTTGTTTAAGGCCACACAGCTAATAAGTAACTGTCATTTAGATAGTAGGTTAAACCGTTGTTATAGTAACAAGCAGTTCTCAATTTTAGAGACTTACTGCTGCAAAAGACTGATTTCTTACTCACAGTGCTTGACCCATGTGGTATCACCGGGGGCTTTCCACAAGGTAGTTACTTGGCCTCCCAGGTGCCAGCTCAATCCGTCTCCAAGGAAGCGGAGCTGGCAAATTGAGCTATGACTTTTAAGACTTCTTCCTGGAAGTCACATGTTTTATATCTGCTCATATTTCATTAACTAGAGCAAGTCACGCAGCCATTCAGCCATGACTCCATTTTCAGGAAGTTGAGCTGTGTGCCCAGAGGAGAGCAGAATGGGCACCTCTGTAACAATGTAGCCACATCTGCACTCCAGGCCACAGGGACTGTACCTTTGTCATAGCACAGTGACTATAGCTGGAAGGAAATACACAGCAGGCATCCTGTGTCATGTAAGGTCCAGAACAGTGTTGTCGCTGAGGATGAGAAAACATGTCATTGAAAGATATTAAGTAAAATTTTCCTGTAATGTGCTTGTTACTGTATGCTATGACATGCTATTATTTAGGAATAGCGCCACATAATAGATAAAGACACAGATTCTAGAGTTAGACTGTTTGACTGAAATGCCAGTTCTATCACAGATTCCCTGTGTGACCTTGGGCAAGTTACTTACCCTCTCTCTGCTTCAGCCACCTCATATTAAAATGGGAATAGAAATATCACCTATGTTATTGTGTCATATAACTGAAAGGTATTTTTAAAAGTTGTGTGTGTGAGTATACATTGCTATTAGAGTTGCAAGTGTGGATTCATAGTAAATATTGAAGAAATGTTAGCCATTATCTTTTATTTTGAATTTCATCATTCCACGGAGTAAATGACATCCCTAAAAACTTAGCTATAAACAAAGCAGTTTGATGACCAGTTTGATATAAAGACATCACCGTTAATTATGTAAAGCGAAGATTCACAGTCCTTTCCATTGGGTACTGATTAACGTTTATCCATTTCCATTTGTGATTGATAAGAATCAGAAATGGATAGTACGGAGTCTTACATTCTATACGATTATAGGTAAAAACCCAGTTTTAACAGTATTAACATAAAGCAATATGTTGACTTAATCATCAAACAGATCTGTACCCAGCAAGCATAAAGTATGGAAATTCAGGTGTGGAAAACTTTAGGCTTTTTTTTTTAAACATATTTTTTAAGCTCTAGAATAGTAGTTGTCAGTGGGCGCCTGGGACTGGTTTTGCCTCCAGGGGCATTTGGCAGTATCTGGGGACATCTGGCAATGTCTGGAGACATTTGTCAGTCTGGACCTGGGGAGATAATGCTGCTGGCAGCTAGTGCATCATGGCCAGAGATGCTGCCAAAGCCTGATTATGGACAGGTCAGCATGCTCCGTGACAATGAATTCTCATGCCCAAATGTCAATAGTACCAAGGTCGAGAAACCCTGGCCGAGAAATAGAAGTCAAATTAAAGGGTCACTTTAAATTGAAATAATCCTTAGAGTGCAGGTCGATGCTGGTCTTGTAAATACCTTTCACCGACCTATTGGAAAGAGTAGCAGATGCTTTCCAAACACTGCCAGGCACTCATTTGAGCAGAGCTGTGCTGTGAGGAATAGCAGAGTCCATTAAGGGAGAAGTCCGGCGTCTGAAGCATGTTAATTAATTCTTACTCTGGAAGCAGCTGTGAGGCCATTCCTGTTCAGATGTAGTAATTTTTTGTCACCAGAATGGGTGCGCCCTAAAGGCTGTGGTGGTGTATTTGGAGAGTTACACGTTCATGTTTGCTTCCTGCGAGATCCAGAGGGTTACAGTGCTTGGCCCGAGACCTTATTCTGGACCAGAGATTCTCAGCAGCTTTGAATCACTGGCATTTTGGACTAGATACTTCTTTCTTTTGTGCGGCTCTGTTTTGCAGGATGTTTGGCGGCACCCCTGAAATCTACCCACTCAGTGCCAATACCTTCTGCCTTGACCGACAGGGAGAATAAAAACTTGGCACTGCCAGATTCTTCCAGGTGGCTGAGGGGGCTGTGTCCAGTGCAGAACCTTTGTTTTAGAGTAATTTGGAGGATGAGGACACTGCTTTCTCTGGAGTGGTCAGGTGAGCAAAATGGACAGGGTTAGCGACAAATCAGGAAACTTTCAGCTTCAGGGCTACTTCTAGAATTGTGATGATCCCCGGAGGATATCTTCCGAGTTCAGGATGGGGAAGCAGATGGTAACTAACAAGGACAGAAAGTGTTTTATAGCTGCTCAGAGACAGGGGTAAAACTAGAGAAAATTGAGGGGGAAGGAAGACCCTCAGACTTACCTGAAAGCTAGATTTTCAATTATGTCCCTTAATGAAATGTCATCTTGTAAGGGCAGAGCTGACAAGTATGAAAGAGTAATGGCTCTGTGAAATAAAGGGTAGAGGGAGATGGTTTGCTGATTAGATTGCTCATTATCTGGAGGCTATGAGGAAAACCAGTCAATGAATTATTGTGGTGAAATGGAACTTCCATTTTTACAGAAGCCAGTTTTTGCCAGAAGCACCCTCTCTCCCCCCAAAACCAGTCTGATTTGTTCTTCATGACTTCCAGTGACAAGTATTATTTACCACCGAGTGAATGAGGTCAAGTATCTGTACAATTAATTAACAAATGTAAAACACATAGAAGATACCTCATCCATTGTAAATGTTCAGAAATGTTAGTTATCTTAGTGGTTCAAGTGAAGCCCATGAATCATCATATTCAGTATGACTTCAATTTTGTTTAGTTCTAACTCTTTGAAAGTTGGCAATTTGTCTATCACATACATGTTAACTTACAATCAGAATATTAGATTAAATATTAAATTAATCAGAATATCACCTACCAACTATTACGAGTAGACCAGAGTTTTGTTACAAGCTGCTACCTATCAAACTCAACGTTTCAACGAGACATTTTCCGCTAACAGATTCATTGATTATATCAAAGTTTAAGTATTACACTCATATTCTCCTTCACTGTTTGATGGGGATGAAACTTATTTGGGGGGTCGAGCATAGCATCCATCAAAGAAGGGTAAAAAATATCTTGTAGCAGCCAGCCAGGGCCAAGCACAGTTGATCAGAATTTACACAGTCAACTTGCTTTTTAGTCTTTTAGCTAGTCTGTTCTAGTCCGCTTCTGGTCCGTCAGCTTCAGGTCACCTACCCCAGCAAAACCAGATTGACCACTGCTTGGGGATGTGATGTGTTCCAAGGTTTCCTTTTAATTTAATTTCAAGAGGTTATTGGAGAGGCCAGTAGAGGATCCTCTCTGACCTTGAGCAGGTTTTTACAACTTGCTAAAGTTTAGTTTCTGACATTAAGTGGTGGTAATTATGCAAACACCACCCAAAGATATTATAAGAATGAACTACTTTTGACCCTGCTGTGAAAACCATGATGCTTGCTGACTTGATCTGCTGTAGGTTCTACATGCTTAGTTTTATTCCCCTTTGTTGCTTTTCCAAGTAA
Source organism: Uropsilus gracilis (assembly GCA_004024945.1). NCBI lineage: Eukaryota > Metazoa > Chordata > Mammalia > Eulipotyphla > Talpidae > Uropsilus > Uropsilus gracilis. Next base: position 9,164 of record PVHY01022160.1, read on the forward strand.
CACTAACTCCCCCTGTTTAAAGCTCTTTGGAGCCCTCTTGCAATAAAGTGAAAATTTTGGCCCAGTCTATGAGACCTGTCAGGTCTCACCTTGGCAGTCCTGAACTGGTGCCCTCACTTGTCATTGGTACTTCCACTGCTCCCGCAAGGCTGTCTCTGTGCAAACCACCCCCTCGACCATTCCTTTCCTCCCTCTACCCACCTGACCTGAACCCTGGTGCCCTCTCTACGGAAGGTAGGGAGGTCTTCCTTTTTATCAGTTCAATATCTTGGATCTATTTTGGATACATTTCAATTCTAGAAATTATTTCAACTGTTGAAAAATTTCACTTTCTGACTGGATAAATAAGTGTCTAAAGATAGGACCTCAACTTATGTATCTTTATATACTTGTAATGGCAAACAGTGCCAACATATGGCAGGTATTTGATGAATATAGGTGACTGTATCTGTAATTGAAATGTCTCAGACAGAAGTAGAAAAAGGTTCCGGTTGTTCAGGACTCAAACGGGAACAGAACTGGGTGTTTGGTGAGGGAGTAAGTTTCCTGTCACCAGCTTTGGGGAAAAAAAAAATAACAACTTAAAATCATGAGTGTGGGAGAAATTCATTTTCCTTTTTATTTACGAAAAACAAATAGGGATAACAAACACTACCAGATAGTATTTGGCATGTTTCAACTCTGTTAATTCTCACAACAACCCACGAGGTAGCTGTTAATACCCTGCCCGTTTCTAAATGAAGAAACATGGGCCCTTGGAAGCTAAGTAACCCCAGGACTCAGCTACTATGGGTGGGGCTGGGTGCCCACCCTGGACCCAGAACTGGGGGTCTTTCCTCTGTCCCTTCCCATCTCACAGCAGCAGGATCCTCATTAACCAAAGATAATGCTTTTCAACCTGTTGTGCCTCAGATGTTGTTGTTACTAAGCCACTTTACAACTAAGCATAGATCTAATAGTTAATTTTACAAAGGGGTACCAACAATATATAAATAATTAATATCTTAAGTTTAAAAACTGACTTAGAGGTGGAAATATTTGGAGAGTTTTATTTTAAAACAAGATGAAATCCACTTAGAAGAAATTTCCTGTTCCTTCAAAATTTACCTTAGCTTATTTTCTTTGAATATAATTTTTTTATTAACTTGATGGAGGAAGAAAACCTTTGAAGTGACTTTTATAAATCCACTCGTTGCTTTTATTTAGTAGACAGAAAATTCCAGACTATGTGAGCATCAACATTTTGAATGAGAGACATTTTGAGATGAGACCCCCTGTTGAATGAGTGAGAACCCCTTTGGTTACACGGTTACACTGTTACACTTTTATTAAGTTAATTTTATTTTATCTCAAAAGACTGAGGTTTTCCAGAAACTCTCAAGCCCCCCCCTGTGTAGTTAATCCAAGATATCTGAACTCTGTCTCAACTCAAAATTTTGACTATTTATAAATGCGGTGGTACGGTTTGTTTAGAATTGGCTCATTTAAAGTCATATTGAGTAAAACATTTAAGTGACCGGTCCACTTAGAGACGATTAGATGTTATAGCACATTTTTTATATTTGTGTTGTTTCAAGTGAACCTTACTCATGTTTGCAAATTGGCTTTGTTTCGACTTTTAGTTTTTGTAAACATAGCCCACAAACTCATGGGCCAAGCTTGGTTTTGGCTCTAGTTGGGAAGAGAATGGTTAGTGGAGATATCATCTACACTCATATTCTCTTCCACTCTTCCTGCAGCAGCCCAGGAGAATAGGAAAACTTTCTGAAAACATCAAGGTTGAAAGTTAGAGACTTTGTGCTTTCAGGGGTTTCTTAAGAGTTTTAAACTGTTCATGTTCATTGCGACCCTCTAAAGGGGGGCATGGTTTACCCACTTTTTCAAAGATAGGTCACCAAAGAGTAGTGTCTTATTTTGGGGTGGGGGTGTATACCAGTTTATAATTCTAAGCATCACAAGGAACACAGCCAACTTGGAGGACAAAATAAGTATTTAGAGTAAATTATTACTATTTAAATTGGTGTTTCAAATATTCAGAAGTTGTTCCTCTGATATTATTTAAAGAAAGTGACCAACAGAAGTACTAGAGGATTGTGTTGGTTTAATTCAAGTATTTTAATAATTTTATGGGAGTCTCTTCACTTAATAAATAATGCATTGTAAAGATGAATCCATTTCCCACAACTGAAGTTGGAACTGAAGTGCCATGATTTATTTTTATTGGAAGGCAGTGACAGTTGAGACAGAGTTCAGATATCTTGGGTTAACTAAACATGGGGGCTTGAGAGTTTCTGGAAAACCTCACTCTTTTGAGATAAAATAAAATTAAGTCAATAAAAGTGTAACCATAGGTCAGTCTGCCCTCAACAGAATGAATTGTAACTATGAACAAGAGTCTCAGAACTTTTTCTTTTTTTATAACTCCCTCCCAACAACCTCTCTCCCCCCCTTTTTTTTAACCCCTTCAGGACCTTCTAGGATAAGCCCTGAAATGTGATGATAGTAGATAATCAAACTGTTTCTGATCCTAGAAGAACTCTTCTGTTGGTGCTATTGTGTTGTTTTTATTGTGTTTTAAAATCAAACTAAGATGTTTTCTGCTTGCATTCATGGAGCCATCTGGAATTTCTTTCAGAACAGAGTTGTTTTTATTTTTGTTTTATAAAATCTTTTTTTAGCACTTCAAAGTTATAGGAGACATTTGTGGAATTATTCATCAGGGTTAGTCTAGAATTCATAAATGAGAACAGGGAAATCCAAAGAATTTTTTGTGTGTGGGTTTAGTGTATGTCTGTGTGTCTGTATGAGAGAATAAAATGGTACATAAACCAAGGGATGATTGCAAATTGTAGGAGACAGAAAAATGTCCTCTTCCGCCAAAAGGATCCACACCCTGTGAATAGGTTGTAGATTGTAAAGAGGAATTGAGATTATGACTGGAATTAAGGCTATTAATCAGCTTCCCTGTGATCCTAGGGTATCTAGGTGGATTCTGTGTAATATAAGGGCCTATATAAGTACAAGAAGGAGGCAGAAGACAAGTCAGAGAATGCGAGAAGGACCCAACCCCATTTTGGCTTACTTTAAAGATGGAGGAAGAACCCACAGGCTAAAGAATGTGGGCAACTTCTACAAACTGGTAAAAACAATAAAATTGTTCTTCCCTAGAGCCTTCAGAAAGAATCATAGTGCTGCTGTTCCCTCGATTTTAGTGCTGTGAGATCCATTTTGGGCTTCTAGAACTATGAAATAATCAAGTTGTGTGATTTTTAACCACAGAGTATGTGGTGGTAATTTGTTATAGTAGTGGTAGGGAACTAATGTACCTGCACACTAAAATCTCTTTGATTACTAGGACAGACCACCTGTTTTTGAAGACTCCCTAACTGTAGCCATTATTTTCTAATATGAGTTTTTGTTCCTGTCGATGGTATATGTTTAATATATTTATTCACTGATGATCTGCTTACTGTTCCTGAAAGCAGTTTAAAAATTGCAATGTGATACAACTTGTTGGGGAAAGATAGGAATTGAAAATTGCATTGTGTTCTTTTTATAGGAAATAAAACCCTTAGTAAAATTCAGATCAGACACTCGGGATTCAGAATTGCTTGGCGGGTCTATGATTGATGGAGTGCCTTTTGTTGATTCTGGCTTTATTTATTTATTTTTTTAAGGTCTTCTTTATGAGTTTTCTGGATGGAAATATTTTGTGATGTGTAGATTCTGCTCAAATGTCCAAGGCTGGTGTATTCCCTTGTGGGATATTTCATTGTAGCTATCCCATTGCCCACTGACATTGCTCTTAAAAGTGACAGGGTTTTTAAAGCACACCCTGGAAGTCTGACTGGAGAACTGAAACTGCAAGGAGAGAGGGGGAGTGGAGAGTAAGCTGGGGAGGAGGCCCAGTGACTTGTGCTGGAGGGTTATGGGTGCATTGGTGATGGGTGTGCTGTAATAACCTGCATCTGCAGAGGTGTGATCCTAGACCTCTGAATCACAGACAGTGTTTTAAACCAATGTTACCTCAAAATAAAACAAAAAACCTCTAAAAATAGAGTGACTGGGTTTACCTGGATGGGCACTGGTCTGCCCAGGGAAGCATGCATGGTTTGTGCTCTCAGGTTGTTTCCAGTCCCGTTGGAGAAATGCTCACACAGACAGTAGTGATGGATCATGATGGTAACATAGCAAAATAAATAATGCAGACGTGTTATACAACACCGGGGATCCCAGCTCCCTCTGCCAAGTGTTGTATCCGAATATAAAATGTTAATTCAAATTTAAAAGAAATATTTTATGTTGCTGTGGGCTCCACTACACGTTGTAAAGCATGAATTCCAACTTGACACCTGACACCTGTTAAGAAACCACATATTTTTGTAACTATGGATGGTCCTCATGAATCATTTGCTATGTACTTATCAGTGAAAGATGAAATATTTGGTGCCAGATACCATTTATTCCAGAGGAAATTTTTTTTTTCTTAATCTGTGAAATGGAGGCTAACTCTTTGGTTCTCTCTTTTTAGTGTTTAGTATAAATTCAGTTATTGATTGTTGTTATAGCTGAGTGAATGTTTTTGTTCTTCCTCTTGTTATTTTCTAATTGGTGTTAATTCAATTCTAGGGTCTTTTTAATGTGTTTTATTTTCTGCATTATTTTTATTTATTTATTTATTTTTAATAATTTATATATATATTTCACATCATTTTATTCCCCTGGGGTCACCCACCACCTCCCCTCCCTGACCGCTCCCAGCTGGTTCTCCCCCCCATTGTGTACTTTCAATTGGTTGTTCATATATTAGTGAAACCATTTGGTTTCTGTCTTTTTCTTTCCGACTGTTTCTGCTAGTATAATTTCTTCTAGATACATCCAATTTTTAATGTGTTTTAAACCAGTTTGATACCTGAGGGTAATACAACTTAGATTTAGAATTAGGGGTGACTAATGCTATTTTACTGCATTTAATTCATCACTCATTCAGTTATTTTAAGACTTAGTTTCACTATAAATTTGGCACACTGAATAAAATATGCTTACAAAGATGTTTTCATTATCTACAGCAGTGACCTATAAACTTGATGGTGCAACATGGCTAATTATTTAAGGAGTTTCTGACCTAAAGACATTTGCCGATGTTTTGTACATGGTGTTTTTGTGGGGGGATGGTTTGGTTAAATGAGATTAACACGAACTGTGAGTGTTAGTTACCTCCGTTCATCTCTGTAGTCTGTTCTCTCCTACCTCTTTTTGAAAATTAAGCTCCATCTTTTTTTTTTTTTGTTGTTATAGTATCCTAAATATTTTGCTTTTCATTGTTATGAAATGGTGATGTTTTGGTGACCAGGGAAAAAAAACTGATATTTAGACACAACAAATACAGTGAAAAGTAGAATATTTTGGATTTAGGAAACTGAAACTGAGTTGTAAATGTCAAGTGATTGCAAAAGATAAATCAAGTTGTTTAAATTAAATTCAGAAATAATATATCTTCTTTTACATAGTGTGCTTATGCTTTGTCTTCTTCATTCACTTAGCAAAGATACTTAACCACCCACCTCTTTGTTCACAGTAAGTACCCTAAACAAAAGAGACAAGCTGTGAGTCACAACATTTGATGGTTCTGAAACCCGGCCATTAGCTGGGATGATGGCATTAGTCAGAAGAGTGTTCCTTCTAAAAGCGACAGTTAGGGCTGTTAGAAGCTAGGGCTGTTAGAAGCGTATGTATGGCTGCGGAACTTCCGCGTCCCTTCGGTCACTCCATAGTATCAAGTAATATTGACTCCAGCTTGTTGTGTCATGAGGAGCTGTCAGCAGCTGCAGCCACTGTGGGATACAGTCCTGGCATCTTCCCTTGTGTGCCTGAGAAAGTGCCCCTTTTCCTCTTCAGGGGTTTTCGGCCTCTGCCCATCTCTTCTGCATTGTGTTCCTTCGTGTAGAGGGTGTCACCCTACAATTTCAGTCTTTCCTTTTCCACTGAGTTCTTTTAAGTCCTCAAATTAATTCTGACCCTTTGGACAGACAAGACAGATACACACACTCTGTCACCTCAACTCTAGAGCTATTTTTACCTCCTACTGGCAGTTTTCATACAGTAGACAGGCGTCTTTTAAGGTTAAAATTCAGATTGTAGCTCTGTAGGAATAGACAATAAGCCATTTTCCTCTATGTATGGCTTCTCCCCAACACAGCAAGAAATCCTATCAGCTTTTCCTGACATTAGTATCAGGCTAATGGTTCTCAGAGGGAGGCAAAATCCCCTTCCAGCCACCATCTTATTGGAGTGTGCAATTGTGTAGGGTGGCTTCTTAGATTGTTACAAGGGTGGTGCTGTGGGCATTCAGTGTCTCAGGGATACTAATGGTAGATGGGATGGAGCCACCTTATCTGCCCCACCTGAAAATGGCGCTGTTACCAAGAAGCATGCACTCTCACCTCTGCTTCCTTTTCCAGCAGCATCTCTTAATCGCTCTGCTTCCCTTAGCCATATGGGCCCTAGAACTATTTTTAGAACTGTGCCTTTGCACATCTTCCCCCTATTTGAGTCATGTCTTTTCTCACTTGATTCAGGTTCCTGCTCATATGCTACTTCATAGATCACTCTTGTGAATCGTGTGACCCCCCTCCCCCACATCGATGTGCCTGTACCTGCTTTATTTTTCTTCTTGGTACTGCAGCGTGACACTAACATGTATTTGTGGATCTGCTTGCCCATCTTCTCCACCTGAAATCGTTCCATGAGAGCAGTGACTTTGTCTTGTTCACAGTCTGTCCTCAACACCTAGGACAGGACCAGTCGCTGGGTTTTCTGCATTTGGTAAACTCTGTAGACTGAAGGTCTGAAGATACAAAGCATCACGTTGAGCAGAGCAGGTTTGGGGTGCGAAGGCACAGCGTGGGTATCCAACACTTGGCTGCCTTGTTCTGCGGTGTCCCTTCTTCCTCCCCTGTGTAGACTGTGCTGTATTTGCACCTCTGGGTTTTTCTAGAGCCAGTTCCTTTCAGCTGTCACCTCTTCCACACTGTCTCTGCTGATCCTGTGGGCTAGCCAGCACTCTCCTAGAGCGCCATGTCTCCCCTAGGAGGCGTGGTTTCTGTTGACATTTCTTTCTGCCCTTCTGGTCTTGCTTCCTCTTCCATTGCTGTGCGCTGCACACAGCCCCGTGTCTGCAGCGGAATAGGTGTCTTAGTGTCTCCTGGAGAAAGGGCTTCCTTTGAGCTGTCGTGCCTAGAAGATCCTGCGGGGGTGCTCAAGAGCAGTCTGCGTGTCTGAGGGCTGGTGCCACTTGGGGACCTGGTGGGTGTCATGAATGTAGGTGTTCTCCTTTGGGAGGGGCCACAGCTGGATAAGATGTGGGGCTGTGGCTTTGAACTCCCTGAAAACTCATTCAAGTGTGGGATGCTGATCACAAGGCATTGCCAGCAGCCCATTTGGCTTCGGAGTCGGGAGCTCGGAACTGCCCATTTTTGGCTGAGCTTTTCTCATGTTTTGAGGACATGGTAGGCAGCAGGATGGAACGTGGAGAATAAACATGTTCCATAAAAGTTAAAGTGTCACAAAGTAGAGAGTTGTTAATGTACATTCGTTCTCACTTTTAGTTGTAAAAGCATTTTAGAAGGTGAAAGATTAACAAGGGAAGCAATAAACTGACTGAAATTTGTCCTCAGATTACAATTCTGCTTTTATTGAAGCAACCTTTGTTAGTAGTCTGCTGTGGTGTTGTCTAGCAGTCGTGTTAATGTGTGGTTAAATTCTCCTAGCTTAAATCCCCGTTAGGAAGATATCAAAATATTCAGAACAAGCAAATATTTATACTTTAAAAGTGTCTAATAAATGCCACATCGCTGATTTTATATTGCAGGTTGTTAAGCCTTGAGGAAAATAAGTCAACCTTAAAAAAAAGTAAATGGATTGAGTATGCATTACTATCACATGGTACACATCTACATTTGGTAATATTGCAAGAAATAGCCGTAGTATTTTTTGGATGGATGAGGGAAGGAAGACTTAATTTTCGAAGGTTGAGTTATACAGTTTATTATTATTATAATCTGTCTAGCCACTGGGTTAAGGTTATGCTTTCATAGTTCTCTGTGGGTGCTATATAAAGACCTGGGTTAGCAGAATTGTAGAATGTAGACACTACATGAATGATGAATTTTTAAATTCATGGCAAGAATTAGGGAGTAAAAGATGAAGTGTTATGTCAGTTTGGATTTCACAGCTGTGCTCCTTTATTATAAAACATAAAAGATGTCGCCTTTAATTGTAGATTATAAGGTATGTTAACAAAAAGTATAGCATTTATATGTTAAAATGAAATGCTGTCATAGAGAAGGTAGCCTAATGACTATGTTTGAGTGAGCCTTCTTTTTCCATGTTTCAATCATTTCCCATGACTGAACCTCTGTTTTTTGTTTTTTTTTTGATTTTAAGAGACTAGGTCTCGCTACATTGCCCAGGGTTGTCTCAAATCCGCAGACTCAAGTGAACCCCGACCTCAACCTCCCAGGTGACTGGGATTACAGGCACACACCACCACTGAATCTCTGTTTTCTTAAAACCAAGTAGTAGTACAACTGATTAGGATCAATCTGAGGTTGTATATTTCTTTTGTTCTCTGATGGAGAACAAAGCCAACAATAAAGATACCTTTGGAGTTTTACTTTTGTGGAAACTGGGTCTTAAAAGTGCTTCAAGGACTCAGCTGGTTGACTGTCTCTCAGTTTGGGGAAAAGACCTGTATTTTGTGTGTTGCATTCAGATGCTTTCAGACTTCTGTTCACAAACATCCCCAGAAGAAGAGAGTGCTAGACATCTTCCACTTGAAAGGAGAATGGCAGAGAGAATCAGAGCCTTACTTGACTTGCTCATGGTTCTGTGCCCAGATTCCCGTCTTAGTGCCATTGAGAACCTCTCTTGCTCACTAGAGACACAGAACCGTGTGGCTGTGAATTGAAATCAGTATAGAGTGCATGATGGGCCTCTTGTTTCTGATTAACCACGTGAGACCTTTTGGCATTCAAGTTATGTTTCAACTTTTGGCACATGACATTGAAAGGCCATGTTTTCTTAACTAAGCCCGAATTGTCCGCTAAACTTCTGCCTTTAAGGCACATTTCACTTGTGCCTGACCTTCAATCTCATTACTTGTTAAGAATCAGAACCTCTGCGGTGACTTTGTTCTTGAAAATTATAAATACTAACCTCATAAAATGTATGCGCTTGTAGATTCTTATCCCAGATTGCATTTTCATGCAACTTTCATTTCCTCTGTGCATCGATCCCAATGAATAGTTATTAGTGTGCTCAGACTACATGTTGCGGGATCATGGACTCTGGAGCCTCACGTGGCACTCGTTTGACCGAGAAGCCCAGTGTAGGGCAGACTAATTTCCCTGGAGCAGTGTGTCCAGATGAACAGGTAGGTGAGCAGACAAGGTGAGCAGGTAGAATTGTTAAAATGGCTGCAAGTGAGGCCATGAAACAACGAAGTGTTCTCCACCTGGACATTTGCCCCAACCCCATCTACCGTAGCCAAAATCTGCATTCCAAGGACTAGAAAAAGGAACATTTATCCTGTAGAGGAGAGGATCAAACAGTAGTTCTTGTGGTTCATTCATTTCTGACTGTGGAAAGCTAGTGTAAATATTTAATCATAGAACTTGTGAGATGACATGTATCTAAAATGAAATTTATTCTTCATCAGTCTTCACATGAGGAGTTAGCTAACTATGGATACCACTTGACATTTTTCTTCCAGTCACATTTATAAGAATTTCACAGTATAGAAAGAAAATGATGTCAATCTCAATTTCATTATAAAAAGCAGTCAAAATTATGTACTAAGCTATTTCCTGCATTAGGCACTTTTCGTTATAGGTAGGCAATGAAAAATAGGGTGTGCTGGCAGACGGGACCCATTGATTTGGAGTGATTTGGTATTTCTTGGCAGCCTAAACAAAAAGTTCCCCCTTTCTCTTTTCTTTTGTCCTCCTACTTGGCTTGCCACAGACTAATTTGAATCGATTACACGGATGTTGGTTGTTAAGAAAAAAAATGTGTCTATTCAGGTATCATATTAGTCAGCTGAGACAAAATTAAAATCTGGGAATAAAAGGCATGACATTTAAATGAATAAAGATGACTTCACACAGAGTAGCAAGTAAGCAAATGATTGTGATGATTGATCAGAAAAGTAGTAAAGAGGCACGAATGAAGAAATATTCTGACCTTCAAAATTCATAGACCAGTTTCCACAGTAAGGAGGCACGGACACAGTTCTTAAGGTCGGGTGTTTTGGGCGGTGAGAGGAATGAGAACACAGCAGACAAAGCAGAACAAACACAAGCTGTACCTACCCCTCAAATATTTGGGAAGGGATTTCAAATGGGAGTGCATTCTTTTCTTTTTGGCAGGCAATCTTTGATAGCATTGAAATCTTTGATAGCATTGAATTTTTCTTTTAGGAAGAAAAACTGGAAAATAAAGCAATAACTCCTTGACTTGACATTGGTTAGGAAATACGGTGTATACTCATGGTTGGGTATTTATCTAGCTGGAGTTTATGTCAAGTGCCAGAAACCTTTTCCTTCTTGTCGTTTTTGTGAGGTCTTTCCTCACATATCTCAAGTGCTCCCTGCATTAACAGCGACTAGCCAGTGTAGTAGATCCTCTCCTGTGGCATGATTGCATCTTTCAGCTCCATCTCCTCAGCTTTTTTATGAGATGAGAAATCAGATAATAACTAGGTTTCCTGTGAATTTGTTCCTTACATATTTAGGTGGAGGAATGATGCTTCTTTGTTTAGGACTTATTTTAGGGGATGGATCTGTCAGAAGTATGACTACTCAATACTGTATATTACTAGTTTTTAAGACACCCTCAGAGAATGATTAACTCCTAATAACCTGAAGTGAAATTTTACTTCTAGATTGCCTTGATTTAGCATGTTTTTCTCCTTGGAGGCTTCCTTGCATTAGTTAGTTAATACGTATATTTGTTAAGCACTACACGTCCTACTTCACACACTACAAATGCATTTCAATATTAACTCCAGGCAGCCATCATTAGACTGCTCTAGTTCTTAATTAATAGTAAGTGACTTGGGCTGTATTTGCATTTTAGGTCATGGTTGGTGATGTTCCCTCTCAGCTCTGCAGACTTCCCTCCGTATGTCTGGGGTGACTGAGCTTTTTTTTTTTTAAACAAATGGTGCTGGAAAAACCGGGCATTAACATGAAGTAAAATGAGCTTTGATGCAGAACTTAGTTCCTTCAGAAAAATTAACTTGGTTAAACTGGATCATGATCTAAGTGTAAAATGTAAAATGCAAAAGTATAAACCATCTAACACAGGAAAACATATAGGTGATCCTCAAGTATGCCAACACTTTTTGATGCAAAAATGGTAGATTCCACAAAGGAAATTTGCTAAGTTGAAATTCCTTAAAATTGAAAATTTCTGCTCAAGCACTATTTATAATTGCAAGGACATGGAAGCAACTGAAATGTCCCAAAACAGATGACTGGATGAAAAAGATATGGTGTATATATATATATATATATATATACAATGGAATATTACTCATCAATTAAAAATGATAAATTAGATGATTTTATGATAACATGGATGAACATAGAGAAGAATTCATATTATCAGAAACAAGTCAAAAAGAAAAAAACAAACCAAATGGTTTCACTGCTATATGGGACATGGGAAAGATAAACAAAAATCCATGAAGAAAAGTCAAAACAACAACCAAATTGAAGTACACAACCTGGGGGGAGGGGGATGGGACAGGATGGGACAGGATGTGAACAGTCGGTGGGGGGGGAACCCCCAGAGATCACAGAGATGTGAAATTCATATATAAATAAAGTATTTATTTATAAAAAAAATGAAAAAAACATGATGCTTTAAAAAAAAATTTTCTGCTCAGCAAAAGTCACATCAAGCAGATTGGAAGACAAGTCATGGACTGGCAGAAAATATTGGAAAAAAACATCTGATTAAAGTACATTTATCCAAAGTATATATTCTTAAAGATGAACTGTGAAAATGGTGAACAAACTGATTAAAACTGGGGAAAAGTCCTGAATAGATGCCTCACCAAAGGAGATACGCGGGTTTGACAAGTAAGCATAGCTGGAAGTGTTCCACGTCATATCATCAGAGAAATCTGAATTAAAACAAGTTACCGCCGACTTCCTTTCTGAATGGCCAAAATGCAGAACACTGACCACACCAAATGCTGTGGAGGATGTGGAACAACAGGAATTCTTACTCATTGCTGGCGCTGGAAAGCAAAATGATACAGCCACTTTGGAAGGTCATCTGTCAGTTACTCACAAAACTAAACACTTAGCATATGATCCAGCAATGGTGCGCTTCGGTATTTACCCAAAGGGGTCAAAATTTACATTCATGGGTATGTTTCTAGCAGCATTATTCATAAAAGCTCAAACTTGGAAAAAACCAAGATCTAGTTTGGTATGTGAGTGGATAAACTGGGGTATATCCAGGCAATGTAATATTGTTTAACACTGAAAAGCAATAAGCTCTCAAACCATGAAAATGCGTGGGGGAACCTTTTTTTTTTTTTAAATTGAAGTCTCATTGTTTACAACCTTGCTCATGTAGGACAGTGTGGGGTTTCCCCCTCAGTTGTAGTCACCTTAGCACTCCCACTGCTGAAATATACAGTCTTCCACCATAGTTATGTGTTCCCAGGGAGGAGTCTTAAGTGCATAGTGCTCGAACTATGGGCTAGTTTGAGAAGACCACATACAGTATGATTCCATCTCCATGAAATTCTAGAAAAGGCAAAACTATGTAGGTGGTGTTTGCCAGAGGATATGGGGGAGTATTTGAGGAATTTGGAGCAGTGAAGCTACAGCTATTTGATACTATAATGGTGGATACATTGTCCATTTGTCAAACCTGTAGAATTTGCAGCATCAACAGTGAACTCTAATGTAATCTTTAGGCTTCGGGGTGATAAAGAGTTGTCAGCATAGGTTCCTCTGTGGTAACCTATGTATGTGTCTGTGATGTTGGTAGTCAGGGAGACTAAGCATGTGTAGGGGAAAGGAACTCCTTTATACTCTGCTCAGTTTTTTTTCTGTGAATCTAAAACTATGGTAAAAAGTAAAGTCTGTTTTAAAGGGGGAAACAAAACACAGAATAGTTACTTACTTAAATATTAAAGAGTCCTTGGGTTATTATCTCATTTTGTTGCTTCAAATCAGAAATCTTTATTTTTTCTTTGGTAATGAGTAAATATTTTAGAGGCTATTTTAGAAACTAGACATGTCTGCTATCACAGGTATATTTGTTTCTATTCAGCATTGTTCACAAAGGCTAAGTAGTAATAAGAAAGATAGCTACATTTAGAAAGAAACACCTAATATCTTTGGTATTAGGACATAAATCTGGTGGTGTGACTGTAACTCTTCTGGATATTAGGAAGGGGAACAATTCCAGCTTATATTTGGATGATGGTAAACAGGAGAAAAAATTAGACATATCTATGTATAATTTTACATATACATATATAATTAAATATATATTTACATATATTATACATGTGATTAAAATTTTCAGTGGCCTCACATCAGATCACATCTTGTTTTG